>JAMZEH010000068.1:6572500-6760000 GCA_024699665.1 Ostrea denselamellosa
CAGAGAACGAAAGAGAATGTCTTTACAGGATTTATGAGAGATCTCTGCTTGCCATCTTCCCATATTCGCGTTATTAAGTGAGTAAATATTAGTCAGGTACATTAGGAGGGGGATCCGGGTTGATAGAATAGATCCTCAGTACCCCTTCCTTGTCGTAAGAGGCGACTAAATGGGGCGGTCTTTCGGATGAGACCGCAAAAACCGAGGCCCCATGTCACAGCGGGTGTTGCACGTTAAAGATCCCTCCCTGCTCAAAGGCCATAAGCGCCGAGCATAGGCCTAAATTTGCAGCCCTTCACCGGCAATGGTGACGTCTCCATATGAGTGAAAGATTCTCGAGCGGGACGTTAAACAATACATAATCAATCAATCAATCAATATGTAATGTTTATTTCACGATATCTCAAAAGCACTCGACTCAAATAGTGAAATGAACATTACATTCCTTCAAAGTATTCTGCGCGGTTTGAAATACATAACCATACGTACCCCGTAGAGATCCGGATTAGAATAGATCCTCAGTACCCCTTGCTTGTCATAAGAGGCGACGAAATGGGGCGGTCCTTCGGATAAGACCGCAAAACCGAGGTCCCGTATCACAGCAGGTGTGGTACGATAAAGATCCCTCCCTGCTCAAAGGTCATAAGCACCGAGTATAAGCCTAAATTTTTGCAGCCCTTCACCGGCAATGGTGACGTTTCCATATGAGTGAAAGATGCTCGAGAGGGGCGTTAAACAATATAAAATCAATCAATCTGAAATGCATCAGATTTCACTGAGACACTGACTGATAGCTGAGCCAAGGGTTTGCCGGGACTTGTAACGACGACCTGATAAGAAGTTTTTAAATTTTGGAAATAGGAAAAAATCGCATGGGGCTAGATCTGGAGAGTATGGTGGGTCTGGTAAGACGGTAACCTTCGATGACTTCAAAAATTGCTTCACACGCTCAGATGTATGTGATGGAGCATTATCAAGAATTAGACGAACGTGCCTAAATCCTGACACAGGGAGCCGTTTGTGATAATATTTCATGAGCTTTTTTAGTATAACATCTCGGAAATACCGTCCTGTAACACTGCCCTTCGGCACCGGAATTTGTATGGTTACACCATCATATGAGAAGAATATGCAATAAAGAACCTTCTTTGTGCCTATGGTTCTTTCAGCAACTACAAGCCTTCTATCGTTTACTTAGCATATTTTGTTTCCAATTTTTCTTACTGGTTCGAAATAGTGAACTCATGTTTCGTCACCAGTAACAATGTTTGCAAATTATCTTTGGTTGAATTTTGGAAACATTTCGAGCAATGGCTTAGCTGTTTGTACTCGTACCCGTTTTTGAGCATTTGCCAATATATGCGGTATTCATTTGGCAGAAATCTTTCGTACACCCAAAATACGCTTCAAATTGAAATGCACCCACAATAGCGATGTGCCAACAGCTTTGGCAATATCACGTATCGTGTATCTGCAATCATATTCAATTATTTCCCTGACTTTTGAGATATTTGCCATGCCTGTTACAGTCACAGGTCGGCCAAATTTTTCTGCATCTTTGACGGACTCTGTGCCAGTCAGAAATTTCTTTGTCCAACGAACTCTCATAAGATACCTTATCAGACCCATAAACTTCTCCAAATTCCATAAAAATCTGCATTACTGAATGACGGAGTTTCGTGAGAACTTTTTTGTAAGCTCTAATTTCTTCAGTATTCTCAAACCGTTTCCCAACCAGTTTTACAACATTGGTCAATGACTGGATCTATTGAAATGGCGATAAGTTTTGATGTGGAGCTGAAGGCTCCTGTATATACCGTTGTGAAGGTATAGAATAGAGCCATTCAAGAGTATCATCATCCACGAAATCGTGCAAAGCGTTATTGCTTTGTGGTACAATACACATGGCATACTGAACAGCCCTCGTATATAAGCTCTAATTTCTTCAATATTCTCAACCGTTTTCCCAACCATTTGTACAACAGTGGTCAATGACTGGCTCTATTGAAATGACTACAGTTTAAAGCTATGTGGACCAGAAGACTCGTGTTTATGCTGTTGGAAATGTATTGAACAGAGCTATTTAAGAGTATCATCATCCACGAAATCGTGCAAAGCGTTATCGCGCTGCAGTACAATACACATTACACATCGAACAGCGCTCGTACATTTAAAGCTGAGTTACCTCGCTTGTTACAGTGGGACTCATGGTAAAGCAGGATTTTTTGAACACTACAGTACCAACTGTTGCACCATTAGAGGTACATACATGTAATATCTGGGAATATCAGAATTACAAACAGGCACTGCTGAAGTTAAATATCATCCTGAATAATATCAAGTTGTTTCAAAATATACCATTGTAAATCGCCTTCGAATGTGTTCGATTGAAGTTGCTCATCATATTCCGATGTGGTCTAGTGGTTAGGATTCCTGGTTTTCACCCAGGCGGCCCGGGTTCGATTCCCGGCATCGGAACACGTGTTTTTTGTATGAACACCTTGCATGAAAATTTCTGGAACACAAGATAAATTTGACAAAATATTTTTAGGCGAAAGTGAAGAAAATGATGACATAGTTTTCACTTCTCACCGTGAGTGACGTTTCCTTGTATATAAGTGGTGAGCAACCTGTTGCGATCCTTGATTGACGTCATTACTAGGAACATACATAGTTTTGTGACTGTAATTAATTTCCAAGAAACGAATTTTTCAACGAATAAAATGTAATGAATGAAATATAATTTCATCAAACAATAATTGTAGTCATTAATGTTTATTTACCCCGTGAGTATCCGGATTGTTAGAATAGATCCTCAGCACTCCAAGCTTGTCGTAAGAGGCAACTAAATGGAGCGTTCCTTCAGATGAGACCGCAAAAACCGAGGCCCCGTGCCACAGCAGGTGTGGCACGTTAGAGATCCCTCCCTGCTCAAAGGCCATAAACGCCGAGCATAGGCCTAAATTTTGAAGCCTTTCACCGGCAATGGTGACGTCTCCATATGAGTGAAAAATTCTCGAACGGGACATAAAACAATATATAATCAATCAATCAATATTTATTTAGATGCCATTTATGTGTTTTCGTTGTAAACAATGTAGCGACTCGATATAACAGAGAATATCATTATAGATATGAAAACCTTCCCTTGTCTTGAAATTCCTTTGTATCTGATCGTATTTAGTATATTAGTAATTCTTAATAATTATTTTATTGATCAATGTTTTTGACGACCAAAGCATAATTATGAAGGACATCTTATAATTCCTGTACATCATACACGCGATTTTTCGACATCATTTTCAAATATATACTCACGAGCTATTGATGTGCATTTTTTTTTTTTGGCAATTCAGTGATATTTCATGTATCCATGATTGAATGAATGATGGAAGATAATGAACAGTGATCAATCTCATAAATCCTATACAGAATACTAAGTTAAGAGAAGGACACACAAGTAGGTTCAGGTGCCTCGGAGGAGTAAGCATCCCCTGTTAAATGGTAACACCCGCCATGATCCCTTTATCATCATCAGATAAACGAAGTAATCCATAGTCAAAATCAGTATGTAAGCCTTATAAATTGTTATATGTCAGACAGCATTCGACCTTATGATAAATTATATTTGCAATGTAGATCATAGTAACGGCCATAGAATTTGCGAAATGTTGACTTGGAACGAAACTGTTGAAACCCCTGTGACATCAATTCATTTGTCAGTAGCCTGCGTCAATATTACAATTGATTATATGTACATACTGCTGCGTATCTAGTCAGTTGAAAGACATAAACACCATATGCGAGAACTACTCTGGCTGCCTATGCAGCATAGGGCACAGTTTAAGATACTTACTTATACTTACAAGGCCTTACATGATGAGTGCCCAATTTATATCAAACGATTACTAGAGGTATATAGAAATACCCGAAATCTTAGGTCTATACAACGATCGGTCACTCTAGTAGTTCCTAAAAGTCGAACTGTTACGTACGGGGATCGATGCTTCATGTCAACAGCTCCTTCCAAAACATGTGAGGGATTGTAAATCACTGTGCGCCTTCAAGAAGTCATTGAAACCACATTTTTTCCATCAGGTTTTCAGTAACTAGCCTCCATCAAGTTGAGATGTTTTTTTGTTTTTTTATATATATATATAGTTTTAATTCATCCACACACAAAAATATCATCAACATTATTTCATCATTTTTACTTTAATATGTCCCAAAACTGATGTTTTATACTTATTTGGCATATGTATTGTATCGTATGTTTATACCAATTTATTTCAATCTTTTATTTAATTGTTTTATTTACTGTAAAGCACCTTTGAGCATACAAATGAAAAGGTTGCTATATAAATATGGTATTATTATTATTATTATTATTATCATCATCATCATCATCATCATCATCATAATCATCATCATCATATACAGGTGACAGTGGAATCCTGTGTAAGTATGAGGAGTGGACGATGAATTAATTCCGTTTATCATGAAGTTGAATTGTTAATTTGTCGTTAAGTCTAGTTTCAATAAAATATCCAAATATAAAACAGATATGGAAGACTCTGTGGTATCTTTAATTTCGAATTCATAGGGATATATCTCATCGATAAATAATGAAAGTGAATATTGTTAATACAAGAAACAGCGCCGATATACCTTAGAATCTAAATCTGTCGGCGCGTGTTCGAATTTCGGCCGCGGCGTTATGTGAGCAAGTTTGCCAGTTTACTTGCGGAAGGTCGGTGGTATCTTCCCAGGCACATTGTATCTGGGTTCTCTCCTCCACCAACAAAAACTGGACGCCACCAGATTACTGAAAAATTGTTGAGTGTGGCGGAAAGCAATAAATAATCAATCAATCAATCTAAATATCCAGTTGAAGGCCACATCAAGATTTCTTCTTCTCATGAAGAAGATGGTCAATATTTTCTGTCTCATAAGAATACAAATATTTTAATATTTGATTGAATATAGATGTTAACGGCAAACAAACAACTCAACTTTATGACAATCGGGATGATTTCAGCTTCGCTATCGTTAACTTCTCATACATATATAGCACTATTCCATCATCACCTACATATGGTGTTTGTCTATCAACTGATTAGCTTGTTCTGCGTATAATAATTTTTTTAATTGAGGTAGGCTACTGAAAAATACGTTGATCTTACAGGGGTTCGAACAGTCTCGTTTAATGTCAGCATTTCGCACATTCTACGGCCGTTATAACGATCTAGTTTGCAATACAACCTGCCATTGGTTCAAATGCTTCTGACGTATTTTTTTTTTTTCAAATATTAAGTCGTTCTGTATACAATGCTTTTGACTATGGATTTCTACGTTTGCCTGATCAAAATACAAGGCTCACGGCGAGAGTTACCGATCGACAGGGGATGCTTACTCCTCTTAGGCACCAGATCATACCTCTAGTATATTCAGGGGCCCGTGTTGCCCACCGGTTGCCGGAGTTCGATGGTAAAGCATTCGCATCATAACCGGGAGGTCATGAGTTCGAGTTCCACTCGTGCCATAGCCACGTCAAACCTAAGACGTAATCATAGGTAGTGATTGCTCTTGCACAAACGCTCGCCAATTTAGAAGTTAGAATTACGGGTTTTTCGTATATGACCTTAAAAGCGGAGGTCCAGTATCGCGGTAGGCGTTGGCACGTTAAAGAACCTTCACTGCTACGGTCGTAAGCGTTAAGCTAAAGTTGACATAAAACAAGTAAACAGCGAAACATTTTTTTTAACAGAGAACATTTATTTGTGAAGGATTCTAAATCATTGTAATATGCAATCATTTCTTTCTTTTTTCAAGCATATATTTTTAAGGACATAATTATTCTGAGTTATGTAGTTATCATCTTAAAACATCCATTATTTCTTATTATAATCTGCCAAGTTTTACCACATTACAAAATGGTAGATGCATGTTTCTAATTCATTCAGCTGTGATTCAGAAGTACTATGAAAAGCTGCAAGACTGAAAGCTATTAAGTTGTCAATACTGTTAACCCACCATAAAGATCCCGTCTCCAACTTATCATTGTCTTTCTAACGTTAATCAATTTTGAATCATAATCCAGACAAGAAGATCAGTATGGTGCCGTAATTTGATTTTTTCTACAAATCGCCAACCCAATGGATGTTCACCACCTGTAATACAGAATATAAACCCCCTACTTTGACTTTTCTCTACTGTTTTTGTGTTGTGTTGTTTGCTTGGTTGATTTTTGGAGGAGTTGTATAGTTGTGTTTGGTTGTTCTTAGCTTAATCAATAACACACACACACACACACACACACACACACATACACACACACACATACACACACATCTATATATATATATATATATATATATATATATATATATATATATATCTGTGTGTGTGTGTCTGTGTGTTTGTAATAATTTTCACTACCTTCTAAAATGACACCTCGGCTTACACAGAAGTATGGAGCGAACGACTCAATCTGTCGGTGTACGTTGATGGGTTCGTAGAGCTTCTCTTCATTTACAGGTGATGGACTATTGTATTTAAATATTAATCCACTTTCCATTGGATTTTAAAAGGTCCAACCGTTAATTGATCAGCTTTTGTAAACTAAATAATGCCGAATAATATTATAAGTCTTAACTTTTCATCAATATTCTATCCCTCCTTTGATAAAGACTGTTTGGTCAACGTGCATACTATCAAGAATTGCTGAAATTCTATTTGCAATTAAACCAGATACGATTTTATAGAAAGTGTTTGATACGACTGACAAAAATGGTTACCAATGTTTGAAAAGTTGCCATAGCTTATCAAATTTAGAAAATAAATGATTGTACCATGTCATTGCAGTGTACTGAAATGCCTCTTCCCATAGCCATGTTCAAACAATCTCACAACAAACATTGTCAAGAGAACTCCAATCATATTGATGACGTCTGGGATTCCCCTGTACTGGTGATGTTATAAGAGTCTCTGGGATTCTGTAATAGTTCAGTCTTGATGATGCTGTAGCTATCCAATATGGATGATTCTGTAGTAGTCCAGTCTTAGTGATTCTGTAGTAGTCCAGTGTTAGAGATTCTGTAGTAGTCCAGTCTTGGTGATTCTGTAGTACATGTAGTTCAGTGTTAGTGATTCTGTAGTAGCCCGGTCTTAGTGATTCTGTAGTTGTCCAGTGTTAGTGATTCTGTAGTAGTCCAGTCTTGGTGATTCTGTAGTAGTCCAGTCTTAGTGATTCTGTAGTAGTCCAGTCTTGGTGATTCTGTAGTAGTCCAGTCTTAGTGATTCTTTAGTAGTCCAGTCTTAGTGATTCTGTAGTAGTCCAGTCTTAGTGATTCTGTAGTACATGTAGTCCAGTGTTAGTGATTCTGTAGTAGTCCAGTCTTAGTGATTCTGTAGTAGTCCAGTCTTAGTGATTCTGTAGTACATGTAGTCCAGTGTTAGTGATTCTGTAGTAGTCCAGTCTTAGTGATTCTGTAGTAGTCCAGTGTTAGTGATTATGTAGTACATGTATTCCAGTGTTAGTGATTCTGTAGTAGCCCGGTCTTGATGATTCTCTAGTTGTCAAGTCTTTGCAATTCTGTATTAGTTTAGTTTCAGTGACCCTCTATTAGTTCAGTTCTAGTGACCATGTATTAATCCAGTCTTAGTGACCTTGTAGTTCTGTTTTAGTGATCTTGTAGTAGTCCAGTGTTAGTGATTCTGTAGTAGTCCAGTGTTAGTGATTCTGTAGTAGTCCAGTGTTAGTGATCCTGTATCAATCCAATGTTAGTGATCCTCTATTAGTCTAGTGTTAGAGATCCTGTAGTAGTCCAGTGTTAGTGATTCTGTAATAGTCCAGTGTTAGTGATTCTGTAGTTGTCCAGTGTCAGTGATTCTGTAATAGTCCAGTCTTGGTGATTCTGTAGTAGTTCATTCTTAGTGATCCTGTAGTAGTCCATTCTCAGTGATTCTGTATTAATACAATCTTGGTGATTCTGTAATAGTCCAGTGTTAGTGATCCTGTAGTAGTTCAGTGTTAGTGATTCTGTAGTAATCCAATCTTGGTGATTCTGTAGTTGTTCAGTCTTGGTGATTCTGTAGTAACCTAGCATTACTGACCATGTAGTGATTTAAAGACTTTGTTACGCTGTGTTTACTGGTTTTATCGATTCGGTGGATCTTTAGAATTTTGGCGAGTGTCTGATTGTTTAGACAGTTGGCCACTTTATATTTGTTCAGGCTCCATCACTTTACAGATATCAAGAGCTCTATGGTCAATAACTGATTTGATGACTCTTTATTTGGTCAGTGTCTTGGTAAGTCTCTAGTTTTAACTCTCTACTTGGTCAGTGTCTTGGTAACTTTCTACTTGGTCAGTGTCTTGGTAACTCTCTACTTGGTCAGTGTCTTGGTAACTCTTTACTTGGACAGTGTCTTGGTAACTCTTTACTTGGTCAGTGTCTTCATAACTCTTTACTTGTTCAGTGTCTTGGTAACTCTTTACTTGGACAGTGTCTTGGTAACTTTCTACTTGGTCAGTGTCTTCATAACTCTTTACTTGGTCAGTGTCTTGGTAAGTCTTCACTTGATCAGTGTCTTGGTAAATCCTTACTTGATCAGTGTCTTGGTAAATCCTTACTTGATCAGTGTCTTGGTAACTCTTTACTTGGACAGTGTCTTGGTAACTTTCTACTTGGTCAGTGTCTTCATAACTCTTTACTTGGTCAGTGTCTTGGTAAGTCTTTACTTGGTCAGTGTCTTGGTAAATCCTTACTTGATCAGTGTCTTGGTAAATCCTTACTTGATCAGTGTCTTCATAATTCTTTACTTGATCAGTGTCTTGGTAAGTCTTTACTTGATCAGTGTCTTGGTAAATCCTTACTTGATCAGTGTCTTGGTAAGTCTTTACTTGATCAGTGTCTTGGTAAATCCTTACTTGATCAGTGTCTTGGTAAGTCTTTACTTGATCAGTGTCTTGGTAAATCCTTACTTGATCAGTGTCTTCATAATTCTTTACTTGATCAGTGTCTTGGTAAGTCTTTACTTGATCAGTGTCTTGGTAAGTCTTTACTTGATCAGTGTCTTGGTAAATCCTTACTTGATCAGTGTCTTGGTAAGTCTTTACTTGATCAGTGTCTTCATAACTCTTTACTTGGTCAGTGTCTTGGTAAGTCTTTACTTGGTCAGTGTCTTGGTAAATCCTTACTTGGTCAGTGTCTTCATAACTCTTTACTTGGTCAGTGTCTTGGTAAGTCTTTACTTGATCAGTGTCTTGGTAAATCCTTACTTGATCAGTGTCTTGGTAAGTCTTTACTTGATCAGTGTCTTGGTAAATCTTTACTTGATCAGTGTCTTGGTAAGTCTCTAGTTTTAACTCTTTACTTATTCAGAGTCTTAACCACTTCCTACTTGTTCCTGTTTTCGTGAGTCTCTGCTTGTGAATATTACTAGTCACTCTGCACTTCTTCAGAGTATTCGTTAGTATGTGGTTGTGAACACTATTTTTCAGTCTATACTTGTTCAGTTTAGTTTGGGTTAGAATAGATTCGGTAATTTCGCGTACAGTACTCGGCAAACTGCACATATTATAATGCAAGTCAAAATAAAAAGTGAAAATTCTATACGACATTTACGATATACAACATTAAACTTTGATTGGAAAAAATTGATTGGTGATGAAACAGATGAAACAGATGAAACAGAAATAACCCTAATCTTAACTTACAATTGTATGATCTATGAATTTGAACTATTATATACTATATTTATTAATTAAATACAACGATTCTGGAATGTAAGATATAGTTTACCTGATAAATACAATTATTCATTAACAATATAGTCATTTTCATTCATATGTCTATTTGATATATCCCACTGAATTCAAATAAAAAACACAACTGAGTCTTCCGTATCTGCTTTGTACTTAGATATTTTATTAAACATTGATGTTAGTGGCAAATTAAAAAACTCAGCTTTGTGATAAATGTGGTGACTTCAGCTTTTCAACTTCTCGTAAAAATGACAATATTCCACTGTTATCTACATATAGTGTTTGTCTCTCAACTGATTCCATAAGCGAGAACATGTTTTGTGTACATGTTCTGTGTATGATCAATTTTCAAATCAAAGCAGTCTACTGACAAATTAGTTTATGCTACAGAAGTTTCAAAACTAAGTCAGCATTTCGCAAATTATATGATCGTTATTATAGTGGTGATCTAATTTGTAAATACACCCCGACATTTGGTTGAGTGCTGTCTGCCGTATTTCGTCCTGGTTGTTATGTCCCTCTTTTCGTACTGATTCTCAATAAAAACTGGACGCCACCAGATAACTTGTTGAGTGTGGCGGAAAGCAACAATCAATCAGCCAATCAATCGTACTGACTCTGAATGCTACATTTATCACATCAAGATTTAGGGCCTACGACGAGTGTGACCGGTCAGCAGGAGATGCTTACTCCCCCAAGTTCCTGATCCCACCTCTGGTGTGTCCAGGAGTCTGTGTTTGTCTTCTTAATTTTGAATTCTTTACAGGATTTATGAGATTGATCACTGATTTTTCACAAGAGGTGAGCATAGTTGCCAAATGCCTGTAAGCATAGTTGCCAAATGCCTGTAAGCATAGTTGCCAAATGTCGAGAACAGTTTTGAAGTGATTATCGATAACTACTCACAGAATGATAGTCTTGGATTTAAATTACCAGTCGTAAAAATTACACGTTTAATTATAATTTCACACCTGTAAATCAAACTATGTGTACAATGTAATTTACAATAATTAGCCTGGTTTATCAAAATCAAGGTAGTTTTTTGGGTTTTGTTTTGCCATTCTACATCAAACTACTCAATGATGATAGATCATTAATGTCTCATTCATTCTCTTTGAATTAGGACAGAAAAAGGCGATGGCGGAGATACCAGAGTGTTTGGAGCTCGCTGGTATGTATCCGAAAGACGTAGTGGAACAACGCAGAACAAGTGGTTTTATGACCGAGTCAACAAATACAGAGACTAGGTTCAGATCAATAAGGAGCTTAAGAAGATAATGATACGTGATGGTATTGAGATGCAGTTATAAAATGGAAAGACCGGAGATCGAAAATGTGTATAAAGCTGCAGACCAGGAGCAGATCAATTAGTTCGAGTCGGTATAAAGAAGATAAGAAGCGAGCCCCACAGGATACGTTTTAGAATCAAGGTACCGGAATAGAAGCTCAAAGCAATGTTCTGCGAACCATCTTCAACAGCATAATATGGTAGCACCTATATTGAAGGGAGAAAAATTTAGAAACCATTCATGCCGATCAGGGGATCCAAAACGAACTACAACGAATTGTCGTGATAAGCTTTGATATCTATTAACTCTGCAAGTAGATTTGTTCTGGTTGTGGTCAGAGAATGTTGAAAGTAAATAAGGTAAAAATTGTGTAAAATGGAAGACAATTAAGTTCACCTCATCAATACGAGAAAATACAAGAGTTGTACACGTATACACATATAGATGTAGGAAGGTTGCAAAAATATGGTTTGTTGCTTTCCGGCACAAAGCGATATCAATTCTGTTTAAATTGAATTTGACAAGTATTAATATCTGTGTCAAATGATCCAGAAACTTAAGGATTGGCTAATTTGATGTCATTGCCAACAAGCAGTTCACAGTGTATGTGTACAGGAAGCCAGTACTGCGGGTCTCTACGCTCGCCATACATATTCTTATTGTCTCAAAATTTATTTAGCGAAACAATCGTGGTCCATCTCTGATTTTGCTATCTGATTTCTATGTCAAATTAATCTCTGGACCAAACTAATGTCTGCTTTACGAGTTGTAATTGTCGCGGTAACGAGCGCAAAAAAATCAATGGCGACTATGACCACTGATTTCATTACTGTTATTGAAATGACGGATCATGTTTGGTAAATTCGATCACAAATCATATTCATTAATTCATTCCTAAGCTTATTCCTTCACCTGTTGTAGCGTAGCATTGGCCGTTTTGACAGCCCGTGCTGTGATTCATAAACAAATATTTCAGTTTACGACATGTTGAAGCTTCTTTGAAAAACGAATTGATAGATAATCAAAACCAGGTTTAAGCCTCTTCGTTTTCATTTTATTGATAAGAGAAACCTTACTGTCAAGAAAATCTGTAATCCTCCCAAATTTTCAATATTTCTTCACATGTAGTTGTTAGGTCTGATTGATGTGGGTCATAATTTGACATTAGGAGCAATTCATGAAGTGATTTTATCGATTCTTTTGATTTTTTTATCGGTACTAGCTCCGATAGTTTCACAGTGAAATTCTCTTCTGACGACCCCCCTCCGTGTATCTGTCTACGTTTGTTTTACTTATGAAACTGCACCGACAACCCACGTAGATTGAACTGACAAGAAACTGATTGCAGACGTGATATTTCATTATCAAAACGAGGTAATACAGAGCGAAAGTTCGACGAGGAAGTTGAACTTGCGATAAATTTAGGATTTAAATTTGGCGTATAAAGATGTTGCTATAGTCCGTGACAAATCAGAATAGAATATGATACACTTGCTGCATTTTATTGATGTCGATTTCATCTTGAGACCCACCCACTAAACATTCCTAAGTGCATCAAACGATACTGTTCAGACGAGTGTGGTGTACAGTTCTAAATTTGCTCTTGTTATTTCTCTCGGTTTATTGGTCAAATCCGTTTTGCGCAATTTTATATGACATTATAAACTGTTATGTCTGTTACAAAGTTACCTCAGTTTTGATTTCACGGGTTTTCGTTTTACTTACAACGAAAATTATACTGGTATAAATGTAAAGTTGCAAACAGTAATCGAATCAGCATCGTGTTGAATATATAACCGTACATATGATTTCGTAGCATGAATGAAAGTTAATGTCAAAGTCTCCCCAATCATTTGTCGGATGGACCGAGGTAATTCAAATATATCGTAAAATATCGTAACGCTGACGTCATGGGACTCGGGCTGGTATTCGAAAACCAGAATCAGTAAAAATCGGTCAAAGGCACATAGCACTAGAGATGTGTGCATCGCCAGAAAAAAAAAATTAAAATTCCTAAAAACGTATATAGCAGTCTATGTACAACGTATTTCATTACATGTAAAACCATGGAATATTTCCAAGTGGTCATCTGGCTTATTATGGTCAACGAGGCAAACGGAAAAGGTTCTTTGTCCACATGCTTTACGTATGTTTCAACAGTCTGGTCCTTGACATTTTAAATGGATCAATCTGAAAGTCAGAGATGCATTACGCCACGGAGGTACACGAGGTATGGCATGCAGTGATATTTGAGGTGTAAATTAGGATTATTGTAATGAAAACCAACTCATTTTTTTATTTTTGTTTTTTAAGATTTAACACATATTATTTTGTGCCATTTTTCTTACTGTTAACACCTTGATTTAACTATGTTTTGCCAAAAGGTTACGCTAGGCTCTGGCATAATTGCATACGTGTTCGAAAATGTGCTTAAAATGGGCAAATGTAACTTTTAAAGAAAATGGGCCAAATGTATTTAGGTTTATGAGTCGTAAACGTTTAGGAGGGTTTTTTACAGAACATATTTACCACTTGCGATTAGGGAAATATGAAGTTTAACATGCTGTGCACGATGACCTAAAATGCACCATATATACCACAGCGACGAAGTAGGGAGAAATTGGTGCAATTTTAATTCATCAAAATGATAAATAGCATTATCAGCTTCAAGTTCGTTCATCTTTTGATTTCTTTTCGGTTTAATTCATACACTGATTCTGTAATATTAATTCTTGATAAATGCATTTTCTTTCTCTTTCTTTGCGACCTCTGCTAATAGCAGTGCGATTATTTTTTTATTTTTTTTAAATTTCCTCGTTCTACTTGACTGATTCGCACAGCGGACGCGAGGAATATATGTGCAATGTTCCATTATACTCCCAAGGAAGCCTAATTCCGAGAGTACACAGTACAAAGGATTCACGTGGATATCAAACATGTTCACCTCATTGATTTTATTTTTCCAATCCCTGTGCAATTTGTAAGTCAGACTCTGGCATGGAGTATCAATTCATAATATCTACGATTTCAATTTACGGGCTTATGAATGTGATGGGGAGAATAATGGCTTTCTAAGATGAGTTTTGCATTTTTGTTGGAAGTCAAACAAGAACGACTTCGAATACGATGAAACTCTTCCGACACTTTCTCGACTATTCAGAATACACAAGCAGCAAGACCTATATTGAAAAGTACTCAAAGCGATATCATTTTACTTCAGATATTTACACTGATGATAGGGTGATGTTATTTGTTATCTACATTTCAGTAGAAAGATAGATAATGAATGTTTAACCCGTTAAACGACCTTTTTTAGGGTTTGAAACCCACAAACACTTTATGCAATACTCGTTCTAGACCAGGCCATCTTTGCGGAGGCTGTGATAGAAAATCCGAATAATACAAGAACTTATTTCATTTACTGCAATCACATGTTGTAATACGAACCCGACTTAAACAATAAGATGAACTGAATCGTGTGTCGTCAGCAAATTGCGTTCATTATGCCCATTTCTCTGAATAGTTCACAGGAAGTTCATCCAGTGTTTTATCTCGACCAGGCAGATCTTCATACTATGTATTGGTTCCGTTTCCAAGGTGAAAACGGCTATTTTTATAGCTTAAAAGCATTTAAGCCTAAAAGAGGTAGACAAAATATTTGTTAATCTTCGACTCTCGAGTAAGCTTCTGATGGATTTATGATCATATTTACCAGCAAAGACAATAAAGCTGATTTTCAAAAGAGAGGGATGATACAATAGATTGCGTGGCATGACAATGGAATGGCAAGTCGTTAAGTATCACTGTTTATACATTATAAAAATTTACTGCTTGAACTCTTCAAAGACGCTGAGCGACTTTTTGATAAGGGACGCTGATGAAGAACTCGTGCAAACATTCTCATGGTGTATTTATTACTAATACTCACGTGTAAACAAAAGGACATGAAATGGTCCGTAGGAAAGTTTTCAACGATGGACAGCGGCGATTGGGAGTGCTGAATTTTTTTTTTTATCTACATATACACGTAGCCGTATATTTTGTTAGAAGATTAATTATTTTTATGACCGTGAAATAAAAATATGGGAATTATCACATGCGCCAAATTTACACAAATATCACTGAAAATGCCCAAACCCCGGGAACGTTGAAAATAATGCTGGGGTTTCCTAACCTCAGAAACCCCATTATTTCTAAAATCCTATAAAGAATATAGAATAACAAACATGGGAAACACAGATTCCTGCAAACGTGAGGGGTGGGATTAAGTGCCTAGGAGGAGTAAGCACCCCCTTGTTGACCGGTCATACCCGCCATGAACCCTAAATCTTGAGACAAAATCAGTATGTAATGAATGACCTCACAATTGGTATGAGACACGTCAGACAGCATTCGACCTAATGATTTGAAATGTTGACTTATTTCTCGAAGAATCTTATACACGTGAACACATCAGATTTTAATCTTATACACATGAACACATTAGAATTTTATCTTATACACATGAACACATTAGAATTTTATCTTATACACATGAACACATAAGAATTTAATCTTATACACATGAACATATATACACATGAACACATTAGAATTTAATCTTATATACATGAACACATTAGAATTTAATCTTATACACATGAACACATTAGAATTTAATATTATATACATGAACAAATTAGAATTTAATCTTATATATGGACACATTAAATTTAAATCGTTAGTATTTCTATCTTATCGTGAACAAGGTTCAATTCGAACCGTTGCTTACACCAACAAAACCTATATTATATACTGTAGGAAAAGAACCGGGTCAATCTCTATAATATTTCCTCTTTTTGTATCTATTTATAAATACGAAAAACTAAGTATAAATCAGCAAATCTAGCGTCATTATTTGCTACACATGTACGTCTGAGAAATTGCCTCCCTGTATGGACCACCAATTGTATCTAATTAATCTGATTCCTAAAACGACAAACATTTCACACGAGAAGCATATAATGCAAAATGCGAAAGATAAGGCAATCCCACGTTTTAATTTAATGCACATCAGGCAGGGGGGAAACATTGCACAGGAGACTTTTTTTGGTTTAATATTATGCCTTGACCGTTGAATCAATCTAATTTAAAAAGATTGTGCTGAAACATGATATACGTAAAGCTGTACATAATGCCTTCAGGACAATGGAAAAGGCATAACATTTCTTGATAAGAATGAACAGATAAAGGACTTCCCAGAATCAGAGAGAGACCCCGCCTTACGGAGGCAAGTCAACAGGAAGTGCAACTGTATATAGCGTAATTCTTACTGCAAAATTAGATATCAAAATTCCCCAAGGGTTTTTTTTTATTTTTTTTTTTTGGGTTTGTCTAGAGGAAACTCTGGGTTTTTTCCTATGCGATTCGTTGGAAAATCTAGTAACCGTGTCTATTTGGAAAATATCAATGACATTAACAATATCTGTAAAATTGTTTGAGGACAAGAAAATAAAATGGGGCAAAGTGTCTTCAGCTCAACACTGCACATGGTTCATTATATTTACATGTAATTTTCTAATCAGTATCGAGGCACACAAAGCGATGCAAGTTTTTAGTTCAAGATACCGCGATGTTTAACGTAGATGCACTACTTATCATAATAAAATTAACAGAAAAACTAAAGATATGTAAATTCATCTAATACCACTGTAATCTTGTAATCTTCGGGGGGGGGGGGGGATCTAATCTTTGAAATAAAAAAGCACCCCTCAGTTTTCTGTTGTGTACGACCGCTCTCTTTGAATTAGTAACATTATAAAACGTGGGTAACTTCTCTGCTAGCATATTATTGTGTGGAAATCAGATATGCATGTACATATATACACATCAACCGTTTCCATGATAACATGTCGATTATAAGCAGATAATATGCGAGACTGGGCATAGACAATGGTGGTATCAGAAAATGAACGTCATTATTGCTACATGATGTTAGAAAGAATCCTGAACATCTCGATCTTTAGAGTGCTGTGACTTTATATTAATTTTGCTCTATCCCAAACAGAGAAATCCAACGTTCACAGTACACTAAGCTCTTTCACAAATAAAATAGTGTTCACTTGAACACCTAAACCATCAATTTAGGATTCTAAATGTTGGTTGGATGTATATTGTTTAACGTTTTGCTCGAGAACTTTTCACAAATATTCACAATTTTTCACAAATATCCCATAAATGGCTGTAAAATTTAGGCCTATGCTCGGCGCTTTTGGCCTTTGAGCAGGGAGGGATCTTTATCGTTCAACTCCTCGGTTTCTGCGGTCACATCCGAAGGTCTCTTATGTTGACTCTTATGACAAGTAAAAAGTTCTTATTCTAACCCCCATGGGATGAATTATAAAGGACATGGCGTGCGCGTGTGTGGGAACACCATTTCAACAAATTTGAATTTCTTTTTCTGTCTACGTCACTACATCACACATCAAGTTGGCATTACTTCGATGCTTTTCTTTTACCTTAAATCGTGGGTCCCGTGTTTTTGTGATAAAGGACCCTCAGATGCTACGGCCCTAAGCGTCATGCATTGGTCAAAATTTGTAGCACTCTAACTACACCAGGCGACGTCTCTACCTGAATACAAAAATTCAATGGGATGCGAAACAACATGCAAATATATTCCAATGCAACATTATGTAATAAGTATGTACCTTAATTCAATGGGTGTTGGATAACGCCAGGTTTTATCAATTCAGATGATATGCATCAACACGAGATAAAACAGTGTCTGAAAATACAGACATATAGAATATCATAGTATCAAGTCGAGAAAGCATTAATATAAGTTGTAAAAATTGTTTGGAAATAGTCTCCAAATAAATAGATAAAAACCGTTTTCAAAGTGAAACTACCTGACGGAAAGGCATGTGATTCACATAGCAATGCATTTGAGAAATTTGCAGTGTCTGTCATTTGAAACTTTCTTGGTTATCCCAAAGATGATGACCGAAAAATCGGTGACTGTTCCTCAGATAAACATGACATGCTAGTTAAACATTTGAATAGCTAGATTTTTTTACCCCTTAAAATATTTAAATAATGCAGTCCGATACTTCTGACATTTATTGTAGAAGAAAATTTAAACCAGACAGTGTTTATTATTCTAAATGAATACACAATTCATTTTCTAAATATAAGATGACAATTTTTATCGCCATTCTATAAATACATATAGGAACATCTGCAATGAAATGTTATAATCTTTTTCTTTTATGAGCCCTTTGCTAACACGTTTACGTGCGCAACGGCAAAGTCCTCACAGCAATAAAAACAAACAGCAAGTGAGTACATTTCATGACGTGGCATATAACTCTAACGAAAGTCATTAGAGTCGTTACGTAAATGCAACAACTACAGTAATTTCATCACATATAAGCCAATTACGTACACCAAATGCTCTGTAATTTTCTAAAGACACAACGATAGCAAACTACAAGGAACAGATAGGCACACGGCAATTTGTCTTGGAATCACATTTAGGCTAATAAGCTTTCTCTTCTCTCATCCTTCTTTCATTTCTCATTTCTAAATCTCATTTGTCCTCTTTCTTGTAAAAGTGGATCGAGTTCGATTGATTTAGCTGCGGCTTAGGATATAGAACATGGCCTTTCTCTCTGTAATTACGCCGCAGTTTGGTCTGCAATAGTTTCTCGGCGGCATCACAGACTATGTACATAAGGTGTGCATACTGTTGATGAAAGGTTGATTTTGGAAACAAACTAGGTTGGGGGGGGTGAGGGGGGGTACCTCATTATGTGTATAGTATCACAACAATTACTGCGATGCAGAAAAAAAATATGTACAGAGTGAAGACCATTTTAGGAAAATTACGGAGGTAAATCTGGATGATTCTATGTAACGAACTACATTATCCGGTACAGAAACTTTTGATAGCCTTTGACTCACTTGTGCTAGGACAATACGATATAGTTACTGGATTTAGTGTAACGTGGAATCACGTTTTGGTAAAGTTAGTGTTAATCTAGCAAGAAAATAAGTAACTTTTCAATCAGTTTTATTTTGAAATAGCAAACTGAATAAGGTTATTATAAAGGGCGTACATGTATTAGAAAGTCCTGACTCTATTTTCTCGGTATCCTTTGATTTGCTCGAAATTTTAGTTGACACCGAATCGATTCGCTGATGCAATACTACCTCAGTGACAAATGCTCCTAATGCCGATCAGAATATCCAAATAAACTTAATATAAAAGACGTTAACGAGAATCTCGGGACAGGGCTGATAAAACCTGTGGGTCGCGTATTATGCAAGAGAAGCGACTAATGAATATAATCAGCAGTACTAAGTTTATCGTGTTCGAAGATAATCCTTAGTACGACCCTTCAGGTTTCTATGCCACCTTTTAAGTGTAGAAAACTGCTGTTTAGTGTACTTAAAACTTCCTTCCTCCAAAGGTGACGTCACGAGAACTGTGAAATTATGACCGCATCACTTTTAGAGGCATCCCGAAGGAGATCGGAAGCCATGGAACGTGCATTTCACGTCATTAAAGCAAAGAAAAGTTGTTTGGGATAAAAGCCTCCATAACGGTTTATGAGGGGAAAAATTCTGAAATTCTCCCCCATTTGGGTTTCTGTCATTTGCGAAATATTCTATCTGCAACGCAATACTTGAACAAAACTGAACGATATATGTACAGTTTAACCATTTCAAAAGCTGACATTATCTTTTAACAAAATCTTTCCTGGATGCAAAACAGCGAGTCAGAATAACTGTGACGTGATTGTTTTGCAAAAATACTTGTTAGATGATATAATGGAAGATGAAATATTTCTCTGTGTAAAGCAAAGATTTTTATCCTGTTTTTACAACGCATGCAGTGTCATATACTACCTATAGCTTCATTGTTTTAGAAAGTTGATTTTTTTTAAGACTGAAGTCCTTAAATCTAGGCCAAAAAGTAACAACGAATTATTCCATCAGTATTTTTAAAGCAATAACAATTAGGATATGACACATGCATTTGATATGCACTTTTTGAAAATGCATAACTTAATATATATCTCGAGAAGTTTAATCATACATGAGGTTATTCTGCTCATGCGTCAAAGTTCTATCACAGATGGACGACCAAGTAAGTAGAGTTTCACATAAATGTCTGCTTCAAAATGACATACAAACGTTTGAGTTCTCGATAAGGATTTCTAAGCCCTATTGTTTGACAAAATAACGCAGTACAGAACATTTTCAGTGGGAATTATTCGATAAAAACTGCTCACTTTTAGATTCTTATCGCCGTCACATGTCGGGTCAACATCTTTTTGTGAAATTTGAGATCCCCGCATCAGAAGACCCCCATTTATAATTATGCATTGCATTCCGCAATCTCTCAGAATCGGCTTTTTTCATTTCCACTCTATAATGAGCTATGACATGACGTTCATCGCGAAGCTCTCTCTTTACTGGTAGCCCTACCGCGTTTAAGAAAAACACAAATCCTGGTTTGTTTTTCCAATTTTCCGGTATTGACTTTGTGGCACCAATTATATCCGCGTGAGTTGTGGGGTAATGTTTTTTCAAACCAAGTACATACTCTCCTAATTACTGAAAATCGTTCTTTTAATCCCTCATTGACAGTCTAAAGAGAGCGACCAGGCTTTATGACTATTTAAAATCACACGAAGACTTTCCCTTTTGATTTGTTTCTTCATTTACAGGCAACATTCTTTCACTTATTGATACAAAGAGTTCCGAGTTCATTTTGAATTGGACATGAACCGTAGTGTCTTTTTAGTTTCATTTTTATGGTGAATAATGAAAAATTAAATTTAGGCAGGCTTGATGTTCTTTTTGTAATTTGGTTTTAATTTGACTCTGTTTCTCGATCACTTTGAATTTCAATCAAAATAAAATTTGTATCGAATTTGTTTTCATAAGAGAAAAACTTTGTCAAAAATATAGTGTAAACGATCGCTTATAATCTACATAGATGTTTATTTCATGAATTATAATCTGATCATTTGATTATTTCATGAATCATAATCTGATCATTTAACTATTTTATGAATTACAATCTGATCATTTAACTATTTCATGAATTATAATCTGATCATTTAACTATTTCATGAATTATAATCTGATCATTTAACTATTTCATGTATTATAATCTGATTATTTGACTATTTCCTACAATATAATCTGATTGTTTGACTATTTCCTACAATATAATCTGATTGTTTGACTATTTCCTACAATATAATCTGATTGTTTGACTATTTCCTACAATATAATCTGATTATTTGACTATTTCCTACAATATAATCTGATTATTTGACTATTTCCTACAATATAATCTGATTGTTTGACTATTTCCTACAATATAATCTGATTGTTTGACTATTTCCTACAATATAATCTGATTGTTTGACTATTTCCTACAATATAATCTGATTGTTTGACTATTTCCTACAATATAATCTGATTGTTTGACTATTTCCTACAATATAATCTGATTGTTTGACTATTTCCTACAATATAATCTGATTGTTTGACTATTTCCTACAATATAATCTGATTGTTTGACTATTTCCTACAATATAATCTGATTGTTTGACTATTTCCTACAATATAATCTGATTGTTTGACTATTTCCTACAATATAATCTGATTGTTTGACTATTTCCTACAATATAATCTGATTGTTTGACTATTTCCTACAATATAATCTGATTGTTTGACTATTTCCTACAATATAATCTGATTGTTTGACTATTTCCTACAATATAATCTGATTGTTTGACTATTTCCTACAATATAATCTGATTATTTGACTATTTCCTACAATATAATCTGATTATTTGACTATTTCCTACAATATAATCTGATCGTTTGACTATTTCCTACAATATAATCTGATTGTTTGACTATTTCCTACAATATAATCTGATTGTTTGACTATTTCCTACAATATAATCTGATTGTTTGACTATTCCATGCATTGTAATCTGACCGTGTTACTATTTCATGGTGTAAGCGATCAAGGTAGCTTAGTCATTATGACGCTCGCCTCGCAACTATGAGGTCCTGAGTTCGATTCTCGACCGCGGCACTGCTTCAAACTTAAGACACCAACTGTTCTTTCTCTATGCGTCCGGCGTTAGAAGTGAAAGTCGTGGGCCTTTCGGTTACGACATTAAAAATGGAGGCCCCTTGTTACGGTACACTTTGGCACGATAAGTAATGCAAGGCACAGGTCTTACTTTGGAGAATATCGACCTCCGTTTTTATTTTTACGTCTTAGGTTTGACGCGGCCATGACACGAGCAGGGCTCGAACTCACGACCTCCCGGTTACGAAGCGAACAGAGGTCGTGAGTTCGAACTGTGTCATTCAGTAAACTGCAAAGTGACTGAACGGCTATTGAAAAGTGATTGAATAGTTACTGAATGTGATTGAATGGTTACTGAAGTGTGATTGAATGGTTACTGAAGTGTGATTGAATGGTTATAAGGTGAATGAACGGTTCCTGAAAATTGACTGTACGGCTACTGAGCAGTAGCTGAATGATTACTGAAAGGTGACTGAAGGGTACTGAGAGGTGATTGAATGACGGAGCTCTGTAAAGGTGACTGAAGGGTACTGAGAGGTGATTGAATGACGGAGCTCTGTCATTCAGCCACTTTTCAGTGAACTGTCAGTCGACTGACTGGAACAGTTTGATCCTATGGTCGCTGTGGGAGCTACAGATAAGGATGTCACTGAGTGTTACATACACAAGTAATGTAGTTCCCATTGGAAAACCAGCACTTCTTGGCAGAGAATTGCTTGAAAATGGTGTGAGACACGCTTCCTGTGGATAAGATGAAGTCTGTAAACAAGGATGCATCCGGCGATAAAGTTAGAACTGTGGAGGGCGTAAGAGCAGAGCTACACCTCAGGAGAACTGTCAAGCTAAGCCTAGACCTTAGACAAACCTATCTGCGACTGTTGGTGGATAAAGACTGTTAAGAGTGGTTGAATGGATGATTATTTGGTTTACTCTCGTCGAGAATTTTTCATATATATTGAGACGTCACCAGCTGTAGGTTAAGTACCACAAATTTAAATAATGATTGTTTATTTGTTTTACGTCCCGTCAAGAAATTTTCACTCATATTGAGACGTCACTAGCTGAAGGTGAAGTACCACAAATTTAGACCTATGCTTAGCGCTCAGGGCCGTATCAGTGAGAGTTCTTTATCGTGCCAACGCCTACCGTGACACGGGACCTCCGTTTTTAAGGTCATATCCGAAAGACCCGTGATTCTCACTTCTAAATGCCGAGCGTTTGGCGAAGGAGCAATCACTACCTATTTTCCGTCTTAGGTTTGACGCGGTCATGGCACGCGCGGGGCTCGAACTCACGACCTCTCGGTTACGAAGCGAACGCTCTAACCACTGAGCTACCGCGACAAGCAACACCAATTTAGACTAGAACACAATATATTTTGGATGATATCATAACTACGAAAAATGATGATTCAGAAGATGAAGACATCTGAAGCAAGTGTTACAGAGGATATGCCAGTATACTTAGCGAGCAAACTTACAGAAGTGTGTATTTTAAGGAAAGTATCACGTTTTGAGGACGTGGTCTTTACAAAACACAAGACAAAATTGATCTATTGTTAAATTCCAAGCACCTTCGAATGATTCATAGTTGGAACCTTGTGAATTACTATGGAACGTTTTGCATGATCTGACACCCCTTTATAAGTTGATGCAGAAGGCTCATTGTTAATGGTGAATCATTGTTTGTGACAGTCGTTGATGGTGAACCATTGCTTGTGACAGTCGTTGATGGTGGACCATTGCTTGTGACAGTCGTTGGTGGTGGATCATTGCTTGTGACAGTCGTTGATGGTGGAGCATTGTTTCTGACAGCCGTTGATGGTGGACCATTGCTTGTGACAGTCGTTGATGGTGGAGCATTGTTTCTGACAGCCGTTGGTGGTGGATCATTGCTTGTGACAGACGTTGATGGTGGAGCATTATTTCTGACAGTCGTTGGTGATGGACCATTGCTTGTGACAGTCGTTGGTGGTGGATCATTGTTTCTGACAGCCATTGGTGGTGGATCATTGTTTCTGACAGTCGTTGATGGTGGACCATTGCTTGTGACAGTCGTTGGTGGTGGATCATTGCTTGTGACAGTCGTTGGTGGTGGACCATTGCTTGTGACAGTCGTTGGTGGTGGATCATTGTTTCTGACAGCCATTGGTGGTGGATCATTGTTTCTGACAGTCGTTGATGGTGGACCATTGCTTGTGACAGTCGTTGATGGTGGAGCATTGTTTCTGACAGCCGTTGATGGTGGAGCATTGTTTCTGACAGTCGTTGATGGTGGAGCATTGCTTGTGACAGCCATTTGCGTAGATCAATGAGTTTGTTCTATCACATTTAGTGCTGTTATAATGCCATCCAGATTTACCTATTACGCTTGTATCTGACTTCCCACTGTATGGACTTGCTGCAGTGATTCCCCATGAGCAACCTGACGAAACAATTGCTTTTAATTTGCCTCACGTACCTTAGCGCCAATGGAAAGGAATTAGTCACAGATTAACAAGGAAATGTTAGGTATCATTTTGGATATCATAAAATTTGATTTCAGCAGTATGTCAGGAAGTTCAAAATGACCACTGATCACTAATTAGTCCACGATTAATTAGTCCCCAATTAATTAGTCCATAGTAAGGAGTTTCAGAGATTGTTTTGTTGAGATTGTAATGATATTTTCTTCTTGCCTGCATATGGCTTTGAGATTGGATTCCGAAAGACAACGAAACATGGCATTGCTGCTTCAGTGGCACCCTTACCATTGGAAAGTGTGGATTGTTATACTATTATTAACCTTCTTGAGGCCTTCCATCTAGCACAAATTGAGGCTATACCAGTTTCCAGTTGACAAGTGCTACAGAAAGCGCCATACAATCCATCAAGTACTGGACTGGCCGAACAGCTTGTTCAAACTTTCAAGCAAGATTTGAATTGCAGCAAAAAAGGTATCCTGGCAATGTGCAAAAGAAATTGGTCAATTGTCTGTTAGCGCATCGGAACATTCTGCACGGTACGACATGTAATAATGAGACGCCAGCACAGCTGATGATGGGGGAAGCTGAGGACAAAACTGCATCTGCAATTACACACACAGAGAGAGAGAGAGAAAGACACACACCACACACACACACACACACACACACACACACACACACACATATATATATATATATATATATATATATATATATATATATATATATATATATTTGTGTGTGTGTGTGTGGTGTGTGTGTGTTTCTCTCTCTCTCTCTCTCTCTCTCTCTCTCTCTCTCTCTCTCTCTCTCTCTCTCTCTCTCTCTCTCTCTGTGGACAGTTGTAATTATAGACTATCATCGGCAGGATAAATGGATACCCTGGATATCAGGGTGGAATCGCTTTCTTGCCCTGTACAAGTGAATCCAAGAACAGAGTGGAGAGAACATGCTAATCAGATTATAATCTCGCTTTTGACAATTCGGACCAATTTTGCAAATTTGAAATACCTTCAGTATCAAGCAATACGAACACTTCTTAATAAATGCAGACAGGGACAGGGTTTCTAAATCACCAAAAATTATGAAAACTTTTAGTAAATTTCTTTTATCCTACTCAGGTGAAATGTGCCGTAGTTGCTGCTAGTGCTAGATATACTTTGTTGTAAAGGGACAATGCTCTCCTGGACCGCCGCAAACAAAGAGGTTTTCTGTTTCATACTAGTCAGTTGTAACCACTGACTAGGAGTTTGAGATACAGTGCTCTCGATAATGGTGTAAGCACCGTCATGTCGTTATATATGTACATTTCCAATATTTTTCTTTTCCATTAAGTTACATATTTTAATGACAGCAATTTCCTCAAAACGCCGTACATCGTTATAAACATTGCGCGTTTGAATCTTGATAAATATTTGACTATTTTAATGGCTGGAAATTAAAATAAAAGTAACGTGTAAATATAAGAAATAAATCTATCAGGGCTTCATGAAAAGTAAACCGACGTGAAGCGTTGCAGTTCATACTGTGTACATGTATTTTTAAAAGCGAAATTTATTTCATAAACGAATGCATTGTGAACATTTATTATCACAGTGAACTGGAATTGTGACCCTTTGAAACTTACAGTGGACAATAATGACACTTCCTCATTCAGAATTTCACGCCAAACTGAAGAGGAAGAAAATATTGTGTCCGTAATTAATATTTTCAATGTATAAAGGGTGTGTTAATATACAATAAAATAGTTCTCAATAATGCAAATGGCGATTTGCTGATGTACCAAGTGATCGGCAATTATAAAACTGGCGCACTCAAACCTAACAGATGAGAAAATATTACATCCGCAGTTAATTTGTATATCTATTTTGAGCTCATACTGTTATAGTATAGCGGGCGTATAAATATATATAAAATTGTTCTCAATAATGCAAATGGTGACTTGCTAATGTTACTAATGTTCCACGTGCTCGGTCCAAAACATACAAATGTCATATATCATTTATTTAGTTTGAATATCTGACAAAAATGTTTACTAAACATAATCTTTCAAGATATTTTCTTAATTTTCCAGAGTTTTTGATATTTTCTTAATTTTACAGATTTTTTGATATTTTCTTAATTTACAGAGTTTTTGATATTTTCTTAATTTTACAGAGTTTTTGATATTTTCTTAATTTTACAGAGTTTTTGATATTTTCTTAATTTTACAGAGTTTTTGATATTTTCTTAATTTTACAGAGTTTTTGATATTTTCTTAATTTTACAGAGTTTTTGATATTTTCTTAATTTTACAGAGTTTTTGATATTTTCTTAATTTTACAGAGTTTTTGATATTTTCTTAATTTTACAGATTGTAGAGTAAACTCGTGAGTCTTATCAATGTCTACTGCAGACTGGGAAATCAACTCAATAGTTTTAATTTCATTATATTCACGATTTATCATTTTTAATATACTAAAAAATAGTTCATTGCTTTCATAATTGAAAATTACAAAGTAGATTTCCCTACATCTTGAAATTAAAACCATCGCGAGTCTGCAGTGGAATCAACACAACTTACAATATATATAGTGATGGCTAAATTAGGATACGAGAAATAATAATGAATATCTATATTAAGTTTTGCAAACAAAACAAAAAAAAATAGTAAATAAAAACAAAAAACAAAAACTAAATATGTACACGTTTTCTGTGAGCTATTTTGATAATACATTACTTTTATTCGTTGTGGTATTTTTGATAGAATATTAAAAATTATAAACTGTATATATACATTTAGAACAAATCATTTGTTGTTATATTGTGCATTGAATAGTGATTCAGTCGACGTTTATGGGTAATTTTCTATCCCAATTATTTGCAAAAAAACTACGGACATATAATGCAATACCATTAATCCATTAATCTCATTAATAACGGTAATCCATTAATCTCATTAATAACGGTAATCCATTAATCTCATTATGCAATGTTTTTGTTGGGATTAGCTTGTCCAAATCAGAAATACTTAATGCAACGTTCCAGATCGTAATTTTTTGGTATTTCTTTTTATAGAATTATTTATTAGGGAATATATATTTTTGGTCTTATTGTTATACTAATAATTTTTATACATTGATTGAAAATGTTTAATCTAAATTTATGATTAGACAAAAATGGATTCATATGAATAATACAATAAATACTGGTGTTTGTGGGAGTTGATGTTTTATTGGGGGGGGGGGGGGGTGTTTTGTGTTGTGGGTTTTTTTGGGGGGGTTGGTTTTTGGGGGTTTTTTTGTTTTTGTTTTTTTGTTGTTTTTTTTTATATATATATAATAATTATTATTATTATTCTAAAGTGAATATATAAACTTAGAATTTAGAAAAGTTTGTCTCCTCCCTTTATATTTATCTGAACATGTCACATCGCTAAAGGCCTCGGTGATTTACAGTCAAATCACTACGCCGACCGATTGTCTTTCTCGTCATACAGATAGGATCTTCTTCTTTATTAACGTAATAATTCGTGAATAACTCCGCGTTTTTAATAATCATAACTCTCTTCATCAGTAAACATTGTAAAAACTTTGATTTTACTCCAGTTAATAAAAACAACGACCCCTGCCAGTATTATACATGGATAATTAAAAACGTCCATTAAACCTTTCAGACACATTTCAGATTTGAATTGACTTCTAATCCGAGGCTAAACAAAGAAGACAGAGCTTTGCACTTCGTTGCATGAATTCGTTCGACACCAGCATTAAAAATCCATTACGTGATGTGACACAACCGAAGAGAAAGTCAACACATCGACATAGCTAATATTTGAACAGTCTCGAATTAATAATAGATCACGTGACCTGGCCACACGTACCACGCTGTCACCGCGCGATGTTGGTACCCGTATATTTGATAGCTCTGCGGTTCTTGAAAAGAAATCGTGCTTAAGCAGTGAAATACTCTTAAATTTCAAACAAGTAATCAGGGTTTATGTACCGCGAAACTTTGATGACGGTTTTATTAGTTTTAGTAAAAAGTTATAATGTAAACAACAGCGTTTTAATGAAAGATGATTGGCTTCAATAAAATGTAATGAGGGATGTTAAACGTGCATGCAGCAAATATTGAAGAGGTTCGTGTGTCATTTTAAATATTTGACAAATTCTTATAAAAACCTATTCGTTTTTCATCTGTTTGATTTAAGAGGGCTGTCGTGGTTTTAGTTTCGCATAATAAGCTTGTGTGGTCTTTGTTTAAGTTATATGTACATTCACATGTACTAAAGAATATAATGGTTTTTACCTTCCTTTTAACAGTTTGGCAATAATTCATACCGTCTCAACCACACTGAATATAACACATCTCAGTTTATTTCCCGACGATTTTTTATACGATACAAATTTCAATTACGGATTTCGTCTCATAATAAGTTTTTGTTTATTCTAAGCACACATAGCTAAAACTAGCAGGTGCACGCGGTGCAACAGGATAATGTGCAATTCATGATCAGACACTTCCTTTTTTCAAATTTACCAAAATGTGACTCATCTCAATACCTCGAGTTATTTTCTTATATCTTTTTCATGCATAACTCTTCGTTGAAACATCCACACCCAGTCAGTAACCATTGTTAAACATATGAAATATAACCCGTGTTATATAGCTTAATTTATTACACGTTCACTTCCACTCGCGGTGTTGAGGTACGCGAAAGGAACATTCATGTGGGATATTTGACACTCACTGGCTCCCAAGTGTTTCACAGGAGTCGAGGATTCCATGTGTAACTGAATCATATAAAGATATGCTCAATTTCCAGAAGTTATTTAAACAATTAAGTAGGTGCACTTTGAAAGTACACATACCAAATTACGATCTGATGAGTGAGTTTGTTATGATTATTGTAGGAAACAGAAGGAAAGTCTCACAACACTGTATCATATCAACAAGTATATCAATATTTGATTTTAAAACAAAACTATTTCATTCAGTTTTGTGTGAATATATTGACATACAGATACAGTGGTTTTTTTGTTTTGTTTTTGTTACTGTTTTTGTTGTTTTGTTTTGTTTGGGTTTTTTGTTTTTTGTTTGTTTGTTTATTTGGGGGGGGGGGGGGGCGGTGTTTGGGGTGGGAGAGGAAGGGGATAGAAATATGATTACGACTAACCTACAATGTGCTGGAGCATCTTTCCTATTGTCAAACCCCGTGGGGATCCGGGTTGTTAGAATAGATCCTCAGCACCCCAAGCTTGTGGTAAGTGGCGACTAAATGTGGCGGTCCTTCGGAAAAATCGAGGCCCCATGTCACAGCAGGTGTGGCACGTTAAAGATCCCTCCCTGCTCAAAGGCCCTAAGCGCCGAGCATAGGCCTACATTTTGCAGCCCTTCACCGGCAATGGTGACGTCACCGTATGAGTGAAAAATTCTCGAGCGGGACGTTAAACAATATATAATCAATCAGTCAATCCGATTGTCAATGGGTGCTGTGCAAGGCTGTTGTTTCCGGTCCTTTTTAACTGACCCCTCACTCCAGTCTGTTCTTCACTGATTTTCGTCAGTTTCTCTTTCAATCTTACGTGTATATACCATACTAGACGACGAAATCTCCCCTGTGCACATGTTTACATTAATTCAACGCCAGCGACGTCAAATTTTCTGGATTTTATAGAGTAGGCATTTCCCACAAATTTGATTTTATGAAGGTCATTGGTAAATATAATATTCGATCAATATATCTTTAAAATTCTTCGTCACTAGACATTTTTTTCTGGAAACATTAAATATGTTGTTAATATTATTATAGTGTAGAATGTGTTATTCTCCAAACCTCTGAAACACGAAGGACTACCACGGCAATGTTTTTGAAATGATCAGTTTTGTGATAATCTTAATGATCTTGTTAGTGTTGAAAAAAGCTTTGTAGCTTAAAATATTCCACTACTGGCATTCACCCCCGAGTTACCGCCCCTGGTGATCTTTGCGGTGTTGTTAATGTCGATTGGTTTGTCTTTTCAAGAACTGACCTGAAAGTTCAAAGAAGTCCTCAAGCTGCTGGATTTCGATTGAAAGTCTTGGAGTTGGTGGAATAAAAAGGATTTTGCCGCTCCGAGATCAAAATTGATTGATTGTTTAACATACCTCTTAAGAATCTTTCACTCATATGGAGACGTCACCATTGCCGGTGAAGGGCTGCAAAATTTAGACATATGTTCGGCGCTTAGGCCTTTGAGCAGGGAAGGATCTTTATCGTGCCACACCTGTTGTGACACGGGGCCTCGGTTTTGTTTGGTCTCATCCGAAGGACCGACCCATTTAGTCGCCTCTTACAACAAGCAAGGGGTATTGAGAACCCATTCTAACCCGGATCCCCACGGGGTTCAAACCTGAGGTTCACAAACTGTCGGAACAAAACGAAGTTTAGTTTGTGGTAATTATATATTTTTTTACGTTTGTCAGTATGTTGAAATGATTACCCCTCTTTTAAACAAAATCAACCTCTCCTGGATAAACTTGTCGCCATGTTAAACATCGTGATGTATTCCCAGTTTATATGAAATAACAGTGTAAGATTTGAATACACGCGTGTATACAGAGATTAAATACACGTGTTGTAGATATCTAAAACGTGCATGTATCAGTTTCATATTACAGATGTAGTTTCAGCAGAACTCGAGCTGGTCTTTCAATAATTAGTTTCATTAGCTCGTTAATTCATTACCTTGTACTTTGTTTAATAAAGTGATATAGTACGCACATGTACTTTGTGATAAGTTAATGACCTGTACTTCATTGGTAATGACTTCTCATTCACACACTTCCGTTCTAGATATGACGTGCAGATTCCTCCGAGATGATATAAGAGTAATTTGGATGACATAGAAAATGATCGCAGCGGACTGAAATGTATTGTAGTAATATAGATACCATTATAGACCAGTCATACAAATTGTCAATATAATTGTGGTGTTGTAGTAATGTAACTTGTATCCGAAAGTCGAATTTGTTCTGGGATTGAATTAAGGATATAACAATATGGTGATCTATATAATTTTTATTTCTTATACATGTATTTACTGTTTCTAAAGCAACTCAGCCTCTCCATTGTGGCCGTTGTTTTGTTCTTGGCAACTAGGCAATAAGGGAATTAAAAATTTGTCTCAACGTTTGTCAAACATTGGCTAGTCATAAAAGGAATTCTATTTGCTAACTTATTTCTGGTACAATTCCGGAATAGTGTTTCGGAAAAAAATCCTCCGAAATAAAATATTTTTAAGTTTAAAATAAATGCATCTATAGTTAAATCTATCAATTTTATTATGGTAATACCCTCCTTTCTGACGTATTTTTATATTTATAAAATATTGTTAAGAGACACAAATCATAAAACACAGTCACCACGTCAATGTTGAAGAGAATTTGCATGGCCATCACATGAACGTCAGCCATTGCACCAATAATTGTCACTAATTAGGTTGTCTATGTTTTATGCAATCAGTGCCTCAGTTTCTAATATATTATCAGGATTATAGAGCGTAAACTTTAGATTTCCGTATCCCGCAGTCAATAAGCAATATCTGAGCTGGCGTTATTGTACACAGTTCTTATAAAACTTCCGCAGAAAACGCAAAAAATACCTTCCGCATTCGTTACAGTATGATTAGTTACATTTCATAAGTGGGTCATACCATAAAAATAGTATTCATATCACAACAAAACGCCTCTATTTTACGTTTACCTTTTTCAGTAAAAAACGTAGTATATATTTTTAATTCATCGTGTTTCTTGATAGAAGCACTGACCTTTTAACTTAGCAATCTTTTTAATAAAAGTATCAATAATAGAAATAAACACCTGGGTTGTTTATTTGATGAGAGATGTATATTTTTTGGATAATCAAATTTGGCAATTAATCGCATTACCCTATATGTACTCGCATATCAAAGTATTCCTTCATCATACAAAATCATAAAATACCTTTATACTAGCACTTTCAAAAGCCAATCTTTCCCACAGTCCTATAATCGCTCTACTCTATAAATTCCTGTGTTTTGATTAAATCTATGCCTTGCATGTCATGCGTCGTGAGATTATTGAGTCTGAAGTTATCCTAAATAAAAAAATATATATACGCAGGTGTATCACGAAATTGTCCAAAACAAAAGGTAACCGAATGAATTCGTCATGACACCTGTGAATAAAACTAACGAACATGCAACCGCCCTTGCACTATACAAACAGCCTGAGGTTCAGATGCTATCAAAAAAAAGGACTTGTATAAAAGATAATGGCATTACTTTACCTTCCTGAATAGCTCGTTTTATTTCCCCCAAGTGTCTCGACATGCAGTCAATTCATCTCATAGCGTACGGTTCTGTAGTTATAGCGCCATCAGACAATAAAACAATGCCTTTTTTTATTATCATCATTATTAATTTAAAGTTCTGAATAACTGTTAGGATTGTACGTGTTGATATTCCCTATTACTCTATAATTGTTGGTTTGTAATGTGTTTGTTCTAGGTATATTATGCATATGTGTTGTGTTCGTTGATAGAAGCAGTGTATTGTTTTGAGTATGTTGTAGTGTTGGTGATGCCATTTAGAGATGATATGTTTTGTTGATAGAAGCTCTATGTTGTTTTGAGTATGTTGTAGTGTTAGCAATGACTTGCTTAGATGATATGTTTTGTTGTTAGAAGCTGTGTTGTGTTTAGAGTACGCTGTAGTGATGGTGATGACTTGTAGAGGATGATATGTTTTGTTGATAGAAGCAGTGTATTGTTTTGAGTAAAAAGATGAAGATAACGAACAGTGATCAATCTCATAACTTCTATAAGGAATACAAAATAAAGAGTCAGGCAAACACAGGACCACTGGACATACTAGAGGTGGACTCAGGTGCCTACGAGGAGTAAGCATCCCCTGTCGACCGGTCACACCCGCCATGAGCCCTACACCCCGATCAGGTAAACGGACAATCCATAGCCAGAATCAGTGTGCCAAGAACGCCTAACAATTGATATGAAACACATCATACAGCATTACCCAATAACTAGATCGTTAAAACGACCATAAAATTTTTGAAATGCTAACTTTAGACTAAGGTGTAATATCAATTTGTTTGTTAGTATCCCGTCTCGATTTAAAAACTGATCATACGCACAACAAGCTCAAGCATATCGAATTATTCGTTGATATAAATACAATATGCAGGTAGTAATAGATTATTACTACATAAGTATGAAAAGTTGACGATGGAGAAGCTGAAATCATCCCGTTTGTCATAAAATTGAATTTTTAGTTTGCCGGTAACTATATTGTTTTCATTGAAACATCTAAGTTTGAACAAGATGTGTAGGACTGTGATGTCTTTTACTTCGAGTTCAATGGGATACATCGAATCGACATATGAATGAAAATGACTAAACTTAATTAATAAAACGTCGTCGATATACATGTGTCTAAATTTTCAGTTTAAAGCCACAACAAGAGATTGGTTTCTTCTTATTCTGCTTCTATAAGATATAAAAACAGGTCAGCTAACAAAGGAGCACAATTCGTGTCCATGGGTATTCCAACAGACTGTTGGAAGACTTGATCACTAAAGACTACGAAAATATTGTCAATGAGGAACTATAGCATATAATTTCAACTTCAGAGTACTTGTGCGTAGAATGAAAGTATTTAACAATGTTTGATTAACTGATCACTACATAACAGTATTTCCATTTTTGGTAAAGAAGCAACTGTCTAAGATGTTAAAAGGCGTAGTCTTTAATTCTAATTTGAGGAATGGTTAGTATTTTCGTAAGATACGTAGTGGGGGGGGGGGGGGGGGGGGGGGGCGTAGTAAAACATTTGCTGGATCCAGCAATGTATCTTTATTTTTATGGGGTTTTGTGAAGTTTCGTTGTGTGTATGTTTTGTAAGCTGTGTGTCTTTTGTGAGTAGGTTGTCATCTTATATATCATATTATATCGTATTATCATATTACATATCATACTTTACAGAGATGACGGGTTTTTGTGATAGAAGCTGTATATTGTTTGAGGTATATCGTAGTTTTGATAGTGACTTGTAGTAGAGGTACCGTGCTATGTTGATGGAAGCGGTGTGTTGTTCTTTTTGAGTTGGTGATATTTTTGGATTTTATCGTCTTCGATTTTTGTTAATGACAATTACGTTGTATTATTGTTTTTCTTTTCTGGTTAAAAACTCCGTTCTGTTTGACTTCTTTTTTTCTATTGTTGATGTTGATAGTTGTCAATCGGTGGACTTCTGTTATTGCTTTGTCTATCGTTGATGATGGTGGTTGTTGATGGTAGATGACGGTTGTTGATGGTAGATGACGGTTGTTGATGCTATTGCTGTTGATGCTGATATTTCATAATTCGTTGACATTGAATTTGTCATAGAAGTTCTACAGGGTTTTTAACCTCTAGCGAAAATATGCTTTTCGTGAAATTTGCAGCAGAAAACGTCCAAATGCTCCATTCTCACACATGTCTTATACAAGTGAGAGTGTCATGGCAATCGTTTTGTTCAAAATAGGACGGTTTCCAATTGAATTCCAAAACTCATTGGATGAAACTGCACCATTCAGTAAACTAAACGATGACTGAACGATTACTGAAAGGTGACTGCACGGTTACTGAATAGTCACTTATAGGTGACTGAACGTTAACTGAAAGGTGACTGAATGGTCACTGAAAGGTGACTAACGGTTATTGAAAGGTGACTGAATGGTCACTGAAAGGTGAACTGAATGGTTACTGAAAGATGACAAAATACTTATTGAAAGGTGACTGATTGGCAGAACACTGACATTCAGTCACCTTTCTATACGTTTCAGTCGACTGGATGTCACAGTTTCGTCCAGTGGCTACATGTAGATGTGGAGCAAGTAATCTTAATACTGGCTTGAGAAGGTGAGTCATAACACAAGAACCTTGCAGAGGACAAACGATAAATTGACCTCAAGTTAGGGAATAACAAAATAAAACAACACGCAATTCAATAAGGTTAAAGTCAATTTCCCTATTACATAGAAGATATCATTATCCAGGAGACTCTCATCGCTGTTTAGTGAGTACAATATTTCCTTCCTGAGACAAAATGAATCTACAAAGTAATACTACTTTAACTGATGTGCTAATACGTATCTCTAAAAGCTTTTTTTATTGTAGTTGGTCTGTCATTAAATGTCATGCAAACCAGGACTAGCTGTCACGACATACCTTTTATCTTCCAGAGAGAGAAATGGAAATATGCAAAGATGGCAAAATGAACGAAGTAAAGTCTATTTTTCGGGTCCACATTTCATGCATAGACAATAATATTGGGGATTCTAGTTACCACAATACGCTCTGTAGCATCCTAATGGGGATGATGATGTTTGGATATTGCGCGATTTGTGGACATGTTAACTCTATGGTCAAAACATATGAAGAACGGTGTCTCCTGAAATTGGCCGGGAAGATTAAGGGCTCCCTTATGTAAAGATGATGAAGAGTTTTATAAATCAGCACACAGCACGGTATCTCTTCCATGTTTTGTATATATATGGAACGTCTGGTTTTGCCGATAGCCTCTTTGACAGCTCTATTTTCTTCATTTCTTCCGAGAGAATTAATGACACGTCCTAATGGAAAGAAATATGGAAACTGCAATGATTTGTTCTTATCTTTATGGGGATTTCATCAGCGGAAAACCGCGCAGGTTTTCGCCGCATTGATCCGAAGGTGCAGATGGTCCAAATATGAAATTGTCTATCTTGTACATAATTATATTTAGTAAAGCAATATTATTGTTCAAGAAAGCATAGCTATTTAACACGAAATGTCACAGCATAGAAATTAAATGCAGAAGAGTTCTCAAAATATATATAACGATAAAAACTCACAAATCGCACGCCCTTTGATAAAACTAAGTATGAAATAAATAAATTGAAAAGTTTGTTAGGTCAAGATATTAGTATCCATTTTCAGGTTTAGGAATATCACAGCAACGTGCAAGGGTTCTAGTTATTGGGCTATGTAAGGTAAGAAACAAACATCGTGTTTTATAATCAAACTGAATGTCATTTTTATAAATAAAAATCTGCGTTATTAACAGGGGTTATCGAGACTAAGTGATGACTGACTCAATACGCCTGCCTTGCTACACAGCTATGTCATTCTCACTTCAATGTAATTGAAAAAGTGTACAGATAGCTTATCTTTTTTTCGGAAAAAAAAGTTTGTCTTGAACAAAGTGTTTGGAAATCCTGTAACGCGGCATTAAACTGTCAATGATGGTCACAGGACGATGCTAGATAAACATCAGGATTTAACTCTGCCGTGTTTCTATGACGGTTGATTTTTTGCCGTAATCACCTCACAGATACGAAATATTGTGGAATGTGTTCACACCCTATCAGGAGGGGTAGTTTCGGTTGTGTTTCGTTTTTGTCAGATAACTGCTTTATTGAGGTTATGTGATTGCAGAGTAAATATATAAAACACACAAAAGCGGTTGTTAAGCAACACTTATATATATATATATCATATTACTTCAATTTGCAATTCTAATGGCATGAAACACGATCTTTTTTTTTTTAATCAGTTGATGTACAAAAGACAGCATTCCGGTTTCTGGCACGTCCTTTCTCCGGATTTAATTTTATCACCTGTGATCTCAGCACTGATTTCTGCAGTACGGGAATGAAAACTCCGACTCGAATGATGACAGAATCAATTTTTTAGAACTCGGTCTTCTAAAAACTTCCTGATATATGTTCGAAGAAATTAATTCGATCGTACTGTCTATGTTGCTGATAGAGAATGGATAGTTTTGAAGTGTTTTCAATAGAACGTTTTCCAAGCTACCATTTTTCGCAGTTTTTGGTGTTGAGAGTAATATATATATATATATATATATATATATATATATATATATATATATATATATATATAAAACATACATATGATTTTGATTAGGGAAGTAAGCATTAATTTCAATCAAATTGGAGTTTATTAAGTTTTTAAAAATTATTATTATTGATGGAAAATAATGCAAAGGAGGAATGAAACTAGAGTATTCAGTACAGCAACGAAATATCAGCAAAGTTTAACTTAACCCCTGGACACGGGATATTTTTCTCAAAAAATCGGACAAATGGGGTTATGGTAAGAGAGACCCTCTCTAAAAGCATGTCAACTCTCTCTCTCTCTCTCTCTCTCTCTCTCTCTATATATATATATATATATATATATATATATATATATATATATATTCTAGGACATTCTCAAGTACCTACGGGATGTTCGTAATGCGTTTTCCTCGCTTTTAGTTCCTTCGGAATCCCTTCAGATTTAGAAAAAGACATAACACCGTGTATTTTGAGCTTGATTTATGTGGTAAAAAGACACCAGACATAATCAGTTATAGGGCCATTACCTCAAAGACACGAGGAAAAATTGACAAATGTGGCCGACTACTTTCTCTGACTGCTAATACTCAATCTATAGAGAAAGTAAACGTCTTGAGCATATCATTTTCTCAGGGTGAAACACTGGGAAAATATTTAATGTGGATGAGTTATTAGTCTATCTACAAGGATTGTCTTGCTATCGGTAATACTACTACTGTTTTCATATAGAATATTTATTTCGTTTTGTCGTCGATAATCTGCAACATAAAACATGTCATGATGCCATATAGTAATTTAAAACACTTGGTGCACAAAAATGTCATGTTTTCTCTCCACCCTCCTCCACACCCCCCACCCCCCCCCCCCATTGTTTTCTTTTTTTAAGTAATAAACACAATGAATATTAGTCAAGGTGAGATTGGAACGGTATGTTATTTTCAGTTATTCGATATATACTCTCCTCGTATTTCGTATAATTATATTTGCCTCATTACTCACCCGTTTAGTTAATTGACAAGTTGATTATTTAGCACATCGAATTTTTGACATATGCTCCTGAAATATCAATCAATCCAAAATTAATTATGTACGATTTTGTGTCAATTAAGAAATTAATTAACAATTGCAGGAATATAAAATTATATTACACGGTACGAAAATCTCGTGCCGTAGGAAACATATGACGGAAGATTTGTAAATGAGCGACGTGACACGAAATGCTTGTTGTTCAGTGTTTATTTATCCGTAAAATCAAATTAATCTCTATTGTATGTAAGACTGAAACTAACACAGGTTGACTGAATAACAATGGTTCCTCGTTAAGTAATCATATGCCCCCCGCCAGTGTTTGACGCTTAACTTTTCTTGATAATGTCTTTTCACAGCGAGCTGCTGAGAGTAGTATTAATCATAGCGAGTAGAAAGAAAATATGTACGATACATTATTAAAAGATGATTTAGGCAGATTTAATCCTGGGTGTATTTCATGATATGGAGAGAGAGAGAGAGAGAGAGAGAGAGAGTGTGTGTGTGTAGAGAGAGAGAGATAGAGAGAGGAGAGTGTGTGTGTGTGTGTGTGGAGAGAGAGAGAGAGAGAGATGGGTTACTATTCAGCCCTGCATTATCTCCTTATTTTTGAAAAGTAAATTATATAACTGCAATAGTTGCAGGTTGTGAATAAGCGTACAATTTCGAGGGGGGAAAAAGAGTGTTCAATTTCGGGGAAAACTAATAATCAGAAAATTTAATTTTAAAAAGTTAGTCGCACCCTACTTGTAATGGAGACATCAAACACGGGAGACCACAGCGACAATTAGTGATCTTTCACCGATATCAATCGAGTGTAGAATTTTTTTTTTTATTACTTTCCTCCATAAAATAGAAAATGTTTTAGAATGCTGTAGTTATCAATATAATTAGTTCGAACACATCAAATGCACTTTGCACATTAAATCTGGTAGTAGAACCGTCCCTTGGGCTTTTTCCCCAGTCCAACATACAAGAGTCTCTATATCATGTTTCTTCCATGCATGTTCTTTAACAAACAATTAAAACTTATTGTTCAAACAAGCGAAAGGGAAATGATTTCTCCCCCGACAACTCTTCAGTCAACTTTATTATCCTTAAAATGACCCGGACTGCAAACTCTGCATCGTCGTGATTGGTCGTAAAAACGTGTGTAATCTTCTGTACGCACAAACGCATTGATAACCCTATCGACTGAACCCTCGCGTGAATACGCTAATTAGCGAAAATAATTCGGCAACATGCAGCGACAATCGCTCGTCAGTTTATCGCGGAGAGACCCCATGGCTTCAAAGATCCCTATCATTTTCTGACTTTCAAGTTATTTTCAGACCTATTACATGTCGTTATATATATATATATACATACATGTATGCCGTTAGTTTTTGTGTGTGCGAGATGTAAAACTCCCCGATCCCGATATGACTAATTCAGAAGGGTGCCTACGAAAAATTAGATAGCCCTAATTGAATCCTTAATGTATTTTAAGTACACCTTTTAGTCAAACAACCACGTGTAGAGCGGTGGGCGGAGACAAGGCGTAAAACACTGCATAGGATTTATTTGTAAAATAATATTGATTCAGTATTTGAAAGGCGTTACCGAGCAGCATTCGGAATATAGCGAACTGCGGACTGTTGTGAAAATTTATCATAACTTTAAGAGTATTGGATTTTCGGATATCTCCGGAATTTTATTCATCGACCGTTTCAGAGAGCGGTGAGCCCGCTACAATCCCTCTACGTGCCTCGTGTTTTCAAGAGACTTTTAAATCCACTTTTCCTGTGTGTGCACTAATTCTCACTGTTATATTGTGACATATATATACTGTACGGTTTGTACGTTGGGACGTCTGTGAAATCGTAGGATCTGGGCATGTTATGATGCCTGTTCCCAACTGTCCACGAGATCCCTCAGGTAAGAATGGAACAATTTTTTCAACAAAAACTTCTAAAAAAATTTATTTACTTTTTCCACTTGACATGAAAAGGCGATCGTTGTCATTCTTTGCGAGCCATTAAAACCAGCAGGACTAAAATGATCATGTTAAGTAAACAATGGTTTTATGGCTTTGTGTGTATTAGAAACTGTGACCAAATTATAGGTACTTTTGGTTTCACAATGTTGTACGAGCAAGAAAAAAAAATATTGGGGTTAATCAGCCGAAAATCTCATGGAAAAACCAATTGTTTTATTCACAAAATAATAATAGAGCATTTATTTATTCTTCCTTCATTGTGATGATTTGACATCAGACGGCATCTTTGTATTGTATGAGGTTCATTGTGTGAATAGTTCATATTCCGAACAATGACAATGTTGAATGAAGACATAGTCAGATATCTAAGAACCTGGGGCTTTAAGAAAACCAAGCCACTTTACAAAGTGTAATTAATGCGCATTCAAACAGTAAATTACTTAATGTTCTAGAATAATTTATATGTACTTGATACAGTATATATTTCTCAATATAAGTATACAATAGGTTATAAGTATACAACAGGTTATGAGTGCTTGCTTTGAGGATATTCAATGACATGCAATTCTTTGGTAAAGCCTAATATAATTGAAAACATTTTGCAGTATGTTGACACACATGTGCTTAAGGCGAATTTAAGGCTAGAAATTTAGATTCTAACACCGACAGGGAAAAGTTCAATACAATTTTACTCCACGACTTCTCATAGGGCACATACTTATCCAATACTCCTTGTAAAAATATGCCCAAATATTTAAAGGTAAATTACCCGTGGTTATGAGATCCTTAGTCAAACACAGTTCGCTATTAAGAACTTACGTGTCTCCCAGAAAAGACGATTATTTTTTATTCTTTATTTAATAAAAAAACAAGTCAACAAATGGATTCCATAAGAGTTTGGTGTTTAAACAGGACTTCTTTAGAGGTCAAATTTAGGACAGTTCAAAGTATTAATGAGATTCCGATCGCATTATTGCGTCTTGAACGCGAAGCGTGAATGAGTCAAAAGAAAACAAAAGTGGCTAGATGTGTCCTACTGTTTCAAGTGGAGGCCAAATTTAGAGGGGTTTAACTTTGATATGGTTTCCTCGAGTGGAGGATTTCTAATTGAATTGTCTTCATATTTCAAGTATATTTTACCATTATTACGTCTGATTCATGGGAAAAGAAGGTTTTACAAAGTTAACGTAGAAAGCACATATCGTCTTTGTTGAACTGAATCGAACAGGGTAAGCGTTCGGGTTAATTTAGAGGGGTAATCTAATTTCCGTTATTTTCAGCTAGTACAAAGAAATTGTTAACAAAGTGTTACTGATTTTTTGACTTCTATTTAGCGATTTTTAATGCACCAGTGAGTGAGAGACAGACAAGCTGCATTGCCGTATCTCGGTTTGATCTGTTCCTTGTTAAAACTCTGCTCCAGGCACCTTAAATTGCAACTCTTTCGTCGAAATATTTTGTTAACAAAGACACCTCGCACTAAAACATTACCGCACAATCATGCTGTCATTCAATCATATCTCCAAATCATCAAACTAAACACCTGAAGACGTCTTGCGACTGAATCTATAATCTAAATATTATTCTTCTTTTTGTGTGGATTCAGGGGGTATGTGCCACACGTTACGGAACAACAAGGTGCCTACTAAATACCCAGCTATTCACGAATCCCCTGACTGGATTCTGTTTCCTGATTGTTGTCTCAGATAGTTTAATATTTGCTTAGAAAGAAAACAGGATTAACGATTTGACTTATCTTCATCTGCTGTCAACGTGCAAAATGTCTACAGCCATCTGGGACTAATAAACTTTCCCAGACAAGGTGCACCGTCAGAGTTCCAACATGTGCAACAAAACTCTTATCAAACTGCTGCCAAAATTAATGTCTTATTCGTTCCTTGAAAATGTCCATGCTGTTTTACTCAACCATAAAGAATGCCAATATTACAGAATGGACAAGAAAATTCTTTGAACTTTGAAGGCAGGACACGCCCTCCCTTAAGCATTTAAGCCGAAGCTGTACTTACTCTTCAACCAAATTTTGAAAACGAAACTCGAGATAATAACGAGTTCATCATTTCCTTTGTAAACACGTACTGCACACCGCATAAAGCACTTAATTCATAAGTCGTCCAAATGCTTACAACCTACAAATGTTGCTATAATTTGTATGTTTGTTTGCTTTACCTAATTCTGTTTTGTCTCGGAGGTTCTGTCTACTTGGAGGAAAACGCCGACTATTTATTTTGACCCCGATAAGAGGCGTCCGGTGCCTGACACTTCGAAAAATTGTCCGGTCACGGTTGGTCCCGAGAAACAAAGGAATTTTAACCATCTGACCCTTGCTATTTATCTCTTGTGATAACCGAAGAAATGGAAATTAATCGCTGGACCACGTAGATATTTGAAAATCTGGAATACATTTTCTTATCTGGATGTAATTACAGAATGCCATCTCCTCCTAATCCGTTCATATCCATCACTTTTCATTTGACAAGGACAGATAAACAATCTACCGTTTTACGGTGCATGCACTGTCTACTAAACAAATAAACTTTAATTTTCATGCTTCCATAAAACGTCGATGAGCAGAATCTATAAAGAAATTATCTAAGCGTTTTACTTCCTCACAGTTCTGCATCTTTGCCAGAAAACGTTTACAGGTCTGCAATGGAATCCCTCCCAACTCCGTCCGCAGTAACTACCGACCAAGGGTCGTAAAATTCGGTGAATTATCGGGACGCACCGGACAATCGAACACGATAAGACTTAATTATTTTCCACGTGCTTGTTAAACATATGTCTGTTTGCGTATGTGCAGATGCAGGGCCATAGCAAGTCGTTACAAGATTTTAGATTAGCATCAAAAATTCCCCAATCCTCCCTGATCAGAGACTAAAATCAATGAATAATCGTCATTATTCACTGTTCTGACAGTTGCGAAAAGGATTTTCACACGCATTCTTTTTCATGGCGAGTTGTTCTAATGCTCGGACATCAGGGTCATTATCAAAGCAGAGCTGCAGCTGGATTGTTATTGGGGAAAAATTCATTGTGTCAATTCAGCATGCTCTCTTGTGCGCGCTGTTTCTATCTCTTATTTTTCTCTCTCATATTCTCTCTCATTATACATTATGCATGCAAAGTGTTGATGTTGTATGCGAAATTCAGATTTCCTGCAGATAAACAAAATAAACAGAGATGTTCTTTAGAAGTTGTTAACGACAGCAAGTACACACTTACTCAATAAAAGGTAATCAATAGGGACCAATCAATAGGTGAGAATTAGCAAACACTCCATCTGCCGAAATTTATATGAAAAAAAAATGCTCCTTCAATTAAACATGGTATTGACAAAGGTGTCTGTTTAAATCAATAGTCTTTGTTTTGGGACAAGGAAACATGTTTTCACAACTGTTGACGATAAACCGATATCGAAATAATTCATCAATATGCAATAATTGTAGATTTGTTCGAACTTCGGTTATGTGAAATCTAAAGTGGGCCATTCTTATGAAGTCGCACGAGTCTTTTTATCGGCGTTCCGTGTTATAATGGAAATGTCAAATACTTCCATAACATCTGAATTGGTACAGGCCATAATCCGGTAAAATCAAAATACGTTACCTGATGACACATTGATTACCAATTCCATCGCCACTAAAATGTGACGGTGTGTATATTTCACATTTTCGTTTATTTCAAATGATGTTCAACGAGTTGCCTAGAAATCAAACTTTTGTTTCCAAGAAATAAAAAAAAATTAAGAAAAAGTCAAAATCATAAACACATATTATTGCAGATATGGAAAATGCGTCTTATCATCATTATAAAATGATATCATGCATGAATACATAAACATGTTTCTGATAGGGAATATTAGCACAATGTGGTTACCCAAAGTCTTAGACTAGGTTCAATATTACTGAATTCACACATGCTCTAAAGATAATGAAATTTCACGCTGCTTTTGCTGGCGGAAAATATGATCGAAGTCTGATATGTCTAAATCCTGCCTGTCCCCGATGTTCCTTTTTACCGTCTGTATTTCCGGATCGGTTGTTAAGTCCTCAACTTATGGTATGTTGGAGGAATTTAATTTGAAAAATACTCCGAATATTTTTTTTTTCTGTTCCATTTAAACATATAAGATATTCTCTCTCATACTGGGTTCGAAAAGTCAATGAGGAGGACCATACAACATTACCGTTTTATTGAACATGCACCAAGATTCTTTGTTTTGAGAGATACCAATCATCTTTAAAACCATTCGGAGGGAGACCTAAGACACTCTTAAGCCGTAGAAACGAGTGTTCTCCGGAGCCTCCTATTTGATGTGTCCTCCGTGCGTTCTCCCTCCAATAGACAGGTGCGTGCTGATTGGGTTCATTAAATGATTTTGAGACAGTCTTCGCCAAACGATTGAAACTTTCGGCAATCCATCTTTGCAGTTGATAAACAAATGTGACGTGAATCAAAAAGGTGAATTGATTTTTCCATTAATTTTTAAAGCTGTCTTGGGATAGCGAAAAATTGAAGGCATAAATTTCTAGACGTTTTTATAGATGACAAGGTGACCCATATGGAGTAGGAAAAGATCTCTGCGGCATTTTTGTTCTTTACAACCACGAATACTACAAACTCACGTTTTCTCCGTGCATTAATTGCAAAAACACCGAAGAACCAAGTATTTGAAGAAAACAGCAAGTAGATGGTTCTTTTTAAAATCATATAACTTATAGGTAGCATTGGCCCAGTGATTTGTAAAAGTTAATTTACACTTCGTGTACTTTCAGTTACTTTAAGGTATTTGAAGCATTCCAGCATTAGAAACCCGTATCCATGTTTCTGGAACGCTTGACTGCAAGTTTAATTGTTTACGTGAGGACTATAGTCGATACAATCATTGAACGACCTGTCCAACAAACTAACAATGAAGTACCATTCGCTGGACTTACAATCTCATTATGGCTGATGTTAGATGGCCTAACAACTCTATACAATCAATACAGCAGATTCTTATGTTATAAGAGGATATGAAAATGAACAGTGTATTATCGCTTCAATTTACTCAGACCCCACAGTTCGATAGACCGTTATCAGAGATGTATAATTACCGACCAGGTCCCAGAATATCAGATACTGAGAAAATGATCTATATTCAAAGGATATTTATCAGGAAAAAACTGCGCTGCAACAACCACTGGACTTTGTAAAGAAAATCGAGAGAAAATATTTATATCGGTAACTTGGAATTTGCCTTATGAATGTATGTCTCCTAACGTCACTTTGTGCACTGTTATCAATCAGAAGTAAATACTAAAACAACACAAGGAAAATATATTGTTATCACTGAGCACTTGTTAAAAAACAAAACCTAAAAATGCCCAAAACCACTGAAGCTTTTTCCGTTCTCAGTCGTTATCAGATTTTGTAACTGGTACATTTTTAAACCAAGCCAGTTAGTCTCGTGGTTTTTATTCAATCAAGATCCGGCATTTTAAAATTTTTATTTTATCATTTCCACTGACGCATTTGAAAGATTAATTTTGAAAACTCATTACAAAACCAAAAATAAAAACAAAATAATAATAATAAAAACCAACACAAAACAAAAAGAAAAGAAAACCCATAGAAGTAAACTGAACTTGTGGTAGTTATCATAAGCGTGCATGTATCGAATGTAATTAAAGAAAAGATCCAACTACAAATTAAACGAACACCAAAACAAACAATGCCGTCCGCTGGACGGGTGGCTAATGTGTGGAGGAGCGGATAATACCGACCAGCGTGTGGACTCCGTACTCGACCTTTCAATTTGTTTAATGAACTATCGTTGTCATTGAGATGAATGAGAAAAATATCTTATGGGCAACAGCCATTGAGATAAATGGCAAAATATCAGATGAGCAACAAAATCTGCCTTTTATAATACCCTTTATCGCTTGAAAAAAAAAGATAACTATATTACGTTATGATTTAACAGACGCACTGTGCAACATATTCCCTACAACATCTTGGCTCTGAAGAGCAAGGATGCGCGGTCTCAACAGTGAAACACATAAAACTGTATCAAATATTTATTTTTACGAGTGTTTTACTGCCTCTTAACAATGAGGCAGTTACGATTTATTGATTGATAATTGGAATTTTCACTGTAGATGTGTTAATTTGAATCGCGGGATTCAGCACACAGAGAAGTGACCTGGAGTTATGATGGCAGACGCCGATCAAACGACATCTTAATTCTTTGTCTTTTTTGAATATCTATGATCGATAAAATGCAATAAAAGTAGCAAATATTCTAATAAAAATCTTGCTGTTCTGTAGTTAAATGATACTTTGATGGGAGTGTGATTAGGGTATTAAGTACGGGCTTTCACTCTTTGCAGACATGACCCAATTAAATTCTCGTTATTTGATCTAAACGCGAACAGATGTCAATTTTGGAATCTTCTGGTCCAAAGCGGCTGTTTACAGTAGAACCCCCTCCATTTACTGGGCCCCTGTCTCGACCATACTCATAAAGAACGAATGGTAATCCACGCTGAACAAACCTGTATTGAATTTTAAATAAAGGGTTTGGGAACATTCTTTCTAAAGGGCTTTCAAACAAAATTAAAACTTGTTGAGGGTAACAGACGTGTTTCGTTCAACTAATAATCTGCTATGTTTTCTGCTGGTCGCATCAAAAGTTTTGCTATCCTTGACGTCGTATGATATTTATGTAGGGAGAAATCATTAGTCTCTCGGAAGTGAAATCTTAAAATAAGTATAACGATTGCATGAGACTAAGAATCTGAGAGAGCTGTCATACGCTAGTAACAGAGCACAGGGAGCTCAGTTGTCCATTTAAGTAAAGTAGTCCGGATATTGCGGTTTTCTCACCCCACATGACGATAACAAGACCTCGTGTCAATGGAAACAAGAGAAATCAAGGGCATTTTTCAGTTGCCAAGATATTGTCAAAGATTTCCCAGGGAAGACGTGGACGGTGCTCTTTTTTTTATCTCCCAATGCTTTTTTCTGCAAGAATTTAAATAGAGTCGTACTTTCATAAATTCTTTTAAAGTTGTCGTTTCTGTTTGTGCGAAATAATCACATAATCCCTTTGCATGGGGCAAAAGACATTACCATCAAACCCCTTGTTCATCTTTCATTGTTATTGAACTTTTATCTTTTATTCATATTTATCAATGTCGTCTACGACAGGTAGAATTAATTTTTGCAGTTGCATTCAGAAAAAAAAATCTATATATGCGAATTAACCCATTTGCTTCTTTCGAGCATAAAATAATTTTTGTTTTTGGGTGTCAAATGTTATTTTAATAGCAAACCATCAATATGCGAAAGCTTAATTAGAAAAAAAGTGGTATCTTCAATCATATTATAGAAATATAAGATGGCACTGGGGGATTTCACGTATAGGAGACGGAAATCTGTCAAAAACTATTCAAGATTAAACCGTTTCGTTTCATTATCTGTGTTCCGATAATGCAGCAACTCTCATATTTCGTATATTGTCCAGACAAACAAAGGATGTCTCGTACAATATGGTAGAGAGTTGAATGCAATAGGAGAGATAGAGATTGATGAATGGTAAGCTCTAATGACAAACTTAATGAAATATTTGAATAACTGATTCAATTTGTAATACAACATCAGATTTTACTTCTTCTAACGCTTAAATAATCCATGGAGGGTTACGTAAGTCTGTCCAATATAGATGGAAGCAATGTCATTTGTGAAGCAATAATAGACGCCTAGGTTAAATACCCGTTTCCTACTCTTGAAGTTCTGTGGCACACAATGGACAAACTATGTACAAAATGATGTATAACAGCGGTGATATGAATTATTAATTGTTCAACTTTGTCAACATGTATTCCCAGGAGTCCTGATCATCTGGTACGACTTTGTAATTCTGTTGTAAGAATACACAGTGTTTTCCCTTTCCATTACATTAAATTCCTGTCTTTTATGGTCTCAAACTTTTTGAAGGGTTTTAAAAACAGATAATAGAACCTCTTCTTCAATTTTTGTGATGGGTTCAGAAATGCTCAGGGAATACTAAATGTTTGTGAAGATTGATTGTTTCATGGTGAAAAAAAGTCAGTTCCGTAACATTAAGAGCTAATTGAAAATCAGATTGACAAGAACTATCAAAGACTTTCGTTCGGGGAAAACATGTTTATGAAATTTGTTCAGTTAGATGAAAGTGATCGTGCATATATTGACTTTGATTCCCGGTGTAAACGTGTGCTGCTTAGGAACGTCATATTCCGTCTAGGCGTCACACCCTGCATCCATATTTTTCTTCAAAAAAGAAGAAAAAATGTTTCACAACCAAGAAAGACCTTGTTCGCAAACATCAGTGATATCATGAAGATTTCAAAGAATCTTCCCTGTACGTTACACCTGGTGCTCATTGAACCCATTTTTCATCTTTGACGCCATCTTGCTTCTGCCTCTGAGTGAATCCTGTGTCATCAAGACGTTTGTTGTTTAGCATGAAGAATAAAAAGGGACAGAAATTGGAGAACCCAACGTTTAATCAGTGGTTTATCGCGTTCTTCTTCGGAGGCAAAATCTTAGTATTGGATACAGAGATCTCCGATAATGTCAAGTCTCTGATCACACGCCTGTGGATATATTGTGAATTTTGGTCTTGGTTATGCGGGTGCTTGGTTTGAGGGTATCCGCTGTTTCTCCTGCTCTGTAATCAGCGACGTCGATGATTTTTTACGATCTTTGATTTCTGCTATCAACGATAGCAAATGATCACGAGAAAATGACCAAAAGGTGAACTGTGTTGCAAGTCCTTTTAACATGTTCCCAGACAATGACACGTCGCATTACACTTAAATATCCAGTTCTTAGTGGCATTTTTACGCGAGAGTTCGTTTAGGATTTATGGGTTGGGTGTTTTATTCATAAACACGAATTTAGTAAATGATGGGGTAGTCACTTTTTAAATGGTTGTTTAAGGCTCGTCAAAGAACCCATATGACCTTACATTTTTTTGGCTTGTTCTAATTTAATACAGAACATTTCTCGTTCAATTCTTCTCAGCATTTAAAGTTTATTTTATTGAAATTCTGAAATTCTGTCTCTGCTATAGAGATTTGGCGATAAAATTCTTTCAAAGTGTTGAAAGAAAACACATGATATTGTTACAGGAGACAGGAATGCGTTTTCGTGTATTGGAGATAAGTCGTTTGTTTAATCTTACACTGAATTGCACGAATACTTTATTCCATAACATTCAACTAGTTGTATTGTTACAATGTGTAATGTCTGATTTTATCTGTTAATGTTCATTCTGTCTCTGTCTTGTTTTCACTCTTACGATACTGGCTGATGTATATATCTAGCGATATCTCCAATAAGTTATGGGTCTAAGTGCAAATAACAGCAGAGTAAATCTTATCCTTGAAGGTGCCCACCATACAATGGCGAAATAGAAGAATCATGGACGGTTCTGAGTAAAAATTGAGTAATGTTATAATTTACGCAATGAACTTATTAGACAACAAGTATGTTTGGTCTGCTTCCGACACGCTAGATTTTTGTCGGTCCAGTAAGCACTGGAATTTAAAAAAAAATATATATTTATAGAAATCAACATCGATTTACTCGTTCCGGTTTATGAATCATTGTACTCTTTACAGACGGGGGAGTATTCTATTAGGTTGAATTTTTAATAAAGATGAATTTTCATTGAAAGAGCATTAAATTTTAAAAACACATTGAAACCGATTTTCTCTGAGTAACACATGCAACCTACACCAGTAAAACAAGAAATTGAAGTCCAGAAACCAATTTATTTTATTGTCTTTAGCCAATTTTTTTTCTCCACCCAATGGTGTTTTTTTTTTCATGGCAGGATGCGTCAATAATTAGGCTTTTTAATTGTGAGGTTTCCATTTTTATTGATACCGTGAGTTGAGCAAGTGCGTTTATATTGAGAAATAATCTTTATCGCACACGTGTCGATACATTGGATTAATATGGGGAAAGCCTATGATTATAGTCGGAACATGAAACATAGTCAACTTAAAAAGGAGATTAGACGGAATCTTGATTATTCCAAAATGAAGAAGGGAAAAAAAATATCGGCTGAAAAGATCCATCACAACTCAAGCAGAGACGATGAGAGCCAATATTCGATAGAAAATACTTTTTACACATCTGCTGATTGATTTTCTGTCTTAAGATTAGAAAGGCAGAGTAGGTAGAGATTTGCAAGAATAAACAAATGTCTTGATAAAATATTTCCAGAGATTTACAAGATTCGAATCATAGACCACGGTTTTCTTACACCACTTGTTCATCTAGGCTGACTGTGCTTCCTAGTAAATATGCCACAAGAGAAAAACGTTTATGAAACTAAGTGGTTGAAAGATAAATGTCTTAAAACAAAACAAATATCTGGCAATTCTCCCTAGGTGGGCCTTTGAAGTGGCAGCCATTACTCGGCAAATGCTCTCTGTGTTTTCTTTATTTTGACAACGGCATGTTCGGCAATGCCGTTATTTCTAATTCAAAGAACTTTTTGTAAAGAATTTTGCTAGATAGTGATTCTTCATCTCTCCATCGTATACATCAATTACAATGACAGTCTTATCATTAGCAATAGGACTCAAAAAATATTAATAGGTATCTGTTGTTTTTCTTCAAACAACCTGATTAGAGCTAGACAATATTGTAGCAGGCACGGTATTTAATATAAGACTTCTAAAATATGACGAAATTTAGTTTGGTTATTTTTCGCAGACTTCTTGGACGAAATTTGGTTGATAATAAACAATGACCATAATCATATCACCGACTTGGATTTAATTTAAAAATAAATTTCGTGAGAGTATAAACTGCCACGCATCACTCCGCCATACTTCAAGAAAATAATGCCGGCGTGAAGTGGTGCAGTTCATAACCGCATTGGAGTTTATTTCTAATACCGACGTACTATATTTATCAAGATTGATACGCATTGTTTACAACTGCAAACACATTCATTGGAAATGAAGATATATCAAAATATATATGTAGCTTCTCTACTGTTCACTTGTTCATGGATTTCATATAACAGTAACTAAACTCCATCTTGTCGAGTTTTCTGGGCACATTTGTAAAATTAGAGTTTTGTCAAGTTATTGAAAAGTACTGTATTGTTACTGTGAATTATGTTGCATTGGCTTGTCAAAATGATCTTTAATGGAGTCTAACGAACAATGATGGATTGAGAAAAAATGAGGGTTTGTAGTTAGAATGTGTAAGTCTGACGAAGCATGCACAACTTCCCATCAAAATCTGCAGAGTAAATTAAAACAGGGGTTTTTATCTCGCAGAAGTTAATTGGGTGTGATAAAATTAATTTATCACTTCAGACTTTATCAGGTAGGGGTCGATAAAAATATATCCGAACGTCTTGTTTCTAGCAAACCGATCCGACTCCCGGGTGCAGTTTTGTTTACATTTTTGGAAGATCCAGCGATTATAGTTTTTGATAAGTCTGTATTTCGTCATGCGTCATAAACTTGTCATTTGCGGTCATTAGTCGGATCATTAATGTTTTCAAATCCGACAAAATACAAACTTATTTTTTAGTTAATTTGAATGAGAAGGATGCATGAAAACTTGGGATCATTACGCTTCACTCAAAACATGAAATTTAAGGTATGTCCACAAACACCAATGAAGAGGAAATGCCTTGCCACTAATACGTATAATTTTTTAACCACACAAAACAGTGTTGCTGAATACTTTCGATACCCGTATGCGCGTGTACGAGTGGGAAGCATTATATAGTAATTACTTCATATTGATTAACACTGCACCCTGTTCGATTTCATTCTTCAACATTAATAAATCGTTACTCATTCCCTTGGTTTGATGTAATTTCATGTGTCAACCGTTCCTAAAATCGCGAAATAAACAATTTTCTCATCAGTACTTGTGGCCGACAAGTGGCCAGGTCATTAAGTTATTAAAATCCAAAGGTAGAACAGTTCTATTCAGAGAGCATCACGGTATACAGATTTTCTATTGTTAAAACTTTCATATTAAATGGGAAATGCGGCAGTCTCCTGCTGGCTGGAACGAGTACCCGGTATTGTCAAGACGAAAATCTGCCAAATCCTCCTCCATTGCCAATAAACGGGGCACCACATGGGATAGAAAAATCACATAAAAACATCCAACTTTACCTATCAAAAATTTTCAGATTTCTTTTCTTTCTATTTCCAAGTTTGCACTGGTAGAGACTCGTTCTGTATGATGTGGGTTGTTCTGCTTGCATCTCATGCGATGACGGGCGGATGAGTTTGGGAATTTCCGTTTATAGTAGTGCTTCTTAACAGCAACATACTATATACATCTACATATTTAGTGCGTTCTGTAAATTCACAAATAGCCCCCGGTCATATATTTCAATACTCAAATGATTATACATGCAGTATACCCGTCCAAAAATGAATTGAATGACTCCATAAAAAACAATCTGATAACTCTCAGATAAACTGATTGCAAGGATTAGTTCCTTTGTATCGCTTACCAGTTACTTTAATAGCCAAAGAAAATCTTATCGCCTGTTCAGATTCATTATGTAATTTGAGACCTGTACAGATGTGAACTTTCTTGATCGTTTGAAATTAAAGTGCAGTATATGGACAATTTACAATCTGTAAACTTTCTGATTCATGTATTCCTCCGATTTATGGTATATTGACACTGTTTATGGGCTTACTTAATAGCATTTGTAACTTGGAACGCCTTAGACGTGATTTTTTTTTCTAGTCCAATAATCGTTGTATATTCTATATCCTCGCAACTGTGCATTGTTCGCAACCGAAAAGGTAATCCATTGCAAAGGACCTTTTTTAAATTGAGAACATAATTTGCATCACAACAGCCATTATTCATTATCAAGTGTCCCCTACACTGCACCCCGTTTGGAGATATAGAACATTCTTCCCAGATACTAGAAGAGGATTATCCAAATGATGTTAAGGAATGACAAGTGAAAATGAATTTTGTTCGGAGTTACACACACTTGTTTTGATGTTTATCATTGAGGGACTACTGATCGTGACTAAACGTTAGTTCAACATTGGATTATTTTATTTGTTTTTGGGAGAAATCGAAAAAAAGAGGAACCAATGAAGACTTGCGGTAATTAGCCTGTACTTTAATTCTTTAAATTTTTAGAAAGTCTCTATTGAAACAGCTGGTGTTATTTAGGCACTATAGATATCAATGTCTAATGTTGAATTAGCATTTTTTACGAACTCAAGAGTGTTTGAATATCGGAGTGTTTTGTCAATATAAGAGTTTGACAACCGCGTGTGTCTTATGGATTTTTTGAATGTGTATAGATATACATATTTGATATTCATCTACTCATTTAACTAATTTTCGTTTCATATAAAATGCAAGTATTATCTGAATCATCATTTTCTGACTCAGTTTCGACTTATTAAGTCATGATAGTGAGTCGTCCATATTGAAATCAGGGTCTATACGTTTCACCTTTATAGAGATAATCAGCAGATCTTTAATACGTGCATCTTCATTCTTAATACACGTAATTGGATGTATGCTTTGAATTTCAATGCGACGTGGGTAAAGTTTCACTCACTCACAGAAATAAATATTAAATGGCGTTCAAATGGTCTGTTTCGGATTTTTAGTAGTTTCCAATTTAAACTTGACGTTCCTGATGATAATGTTGAGATTGTTTGATGACATGATGCAGGACGTTATTAAATTCACCATGGACAATCAAATAAGACCTTGAAATCGTCAGTCTTCGTGCATTATCTACGATCTTTTATCTGCTCCCTCTCGTATTGATGTTTTCTAGCTATAGCTGATTTATATATTGAATGACAGTCCGAGTAATAATATGTCCTCCTCTTTATTTCTCATTGAAGCGGAGTAATTACAGCCATAGAAAGCTAGCTAAGTAAATACCCACGTAGCCAAAAGTCATCAAGTTGTTTCATTAGTCTCTCTTTAAACGAGCATAAAGGGACATACTGATGACCGCAAAATGCAGTAAAGAACGGGAAAACAGGGCCCGTCTACCCTGTCATCATATTAATTACTTTATGGGCCACAAAATGAAGGCTTTGTAAGTTTTATGATATTATGAGGTATCGCACTTAATCTAAATCAATAAAATATAAATTTTACTATCGATAAGTGAGATTTGTCATGAACTCGGAATTCAGGGGTCTACCCGTTAACTGTTCAGATTTATGACTTATTTAAACTCCGTCCACCGCCTTCCATTTTGTCATATACTCTGTTTACAGATTAGGGTGTCTCGGGACATCACGCTTAATCATAAACCAAAGATGTCATTGTATAAAAAAATGGATCAAAACACAGACGGTCCCTGTGCAAGAAAATTTCCAACATAAAAATCGTCATATGATATCTAACAGCACATTGTTGGGTATACATCCAGATGACAGGTAAACCTGATTCCTTCACACCTTGATACGCAGAATTTAACTGCATGATTTATGCTTCGACTTTTCTATACAGTATACTGACATAACGTGTTGCGGTTCGGCGATAACGAGTTTTCTATTCATGGTCATTTTCTACTGTGGCAAAATGAATGCATTTGATAGATGTTATTAAGTAACCTGCATATAAAGCAAACGTGGTATTTCCCGCAGAAAAGTTAATTGATATAGGACCCTTTTTAAAATGTTGTCAATTCATTGATATATTTCCAACATCGAACTTCTCAAGATTCCTTTTTATCTTCTGGAAACGATTGCAATGCTTTTGTTTGCCAAATGCTTGAATTTGAAGTTGTCTAGCCAAACATGCAATACAAACCGTCTACATGGTGATTAGAACCTGCTAAGTAGAGGGTATGAACAGTAACAGACTTGTTCGTGCTCACTGTAGTGGTGCGACTTCTGTTTTCGCGCCTTCCAAATTAACCTCGTTAAAGGGCAGGTGTTTCTTAGCTGTCACTACCTTAGGAATACAAACCTCTTGTCAATAAAAGACTGGTTGGTTGCTGTTTTTTTCTAGATAGAATGGTTTATGTTTTCATTCCGATTGCTGATCAGCAGTAGGGTGTTTCCTCCCTAGATCTTTGGTGCAAATCCATGACAATTGCTTTGGATACGAATGTATCTGCACTTTGATATGTAAAGAACAATTTATTCTATACAAAAAAAAAAAAGAAAAAAAAGAAGAAGAAGAAGAAACGCAGCCATGATGTTATGTATATATATATATTCATCTTTCCCAAAGTCTCTATCTCCAGGATTTAAAACAACATGAATTATTTACTAATGTCTTTCAAATTTTACATTCATTTGCGTCAACAAAACGCTTGAAATACGTTATCAGGATACAATCAAATAACGGATTGTGATTGGTCATAAATAATTTTGCATTGATTGACAAATAGTCAAAGGGTTTTTGATACATTTTGATGTTTTAATGGACGATGGAACTTCTTTACGATTTGATGATAGATATTCATCATCGTTGTCTATGTCTGTCCTCTGTCATTGACGCGCGTAACGAGGATAAAGCTTGATTTATTTGCTGGAGCAACTCTCTAGTAAAAAGATCTCTCATCCCTGATTACTTGCGTCTTGATTCCCAGTAATAGTTTTATTACCATCGGCTTAAATTGTATTGTATTCCATTCCCATCATGTTTCTGTCCTCCAGTATCAAAATAATGTCTACGTTTATTGGGGGGGGGGGGGGGGGGGGTTGTCAGTTGATAAAGTTATGTTGTTTCATTGTCGACCTGTCAACGTGAAATAAAATTTACATTCATAGAATGAATCAAGTAAAACGAGGAAATATATATTCAGGAAATAAAAATGTTATTTGTTGGTAATTTAGGGAATTAGGGAATATATTTTCTGTAATAATCTGCTTCACCGATTGTGCAAATTATAATGATGATTTCATTGCATTTATATCTCCATAATATAAACAGCCTATAGGTAGATGTCTATTCCTTAATCAGTGACTATGCAATCTCCATTACGTCATCCATATATTAGGAAAGAAAAAGAAATTATGAGGCTTTCTAATTACATGTAAATAACATGTTATAATTGTCTGTTATCTGATATTATCAAAAGAGGAAAACCATATATCAAAATGTTCATTAGCATGTATATACCAGTATATTATTTCATTTATACGTATTTTAATACTCGTGACAGGAAGTAATATAATTATCTTCTTGTTCCGTTGTTTCTTCTTTGTGCATCAATTACTGAGCCCGATGGCAATGTAATTACACGTTGTAAACATCGACAGCTAAATACCCCAAAAAACCTCCCGAAATCTTACGTAATTGGTGCATCTTGTTGCATAATTAAAACAAGGAATAATGTGTTGCTTCTTCGATGACATGGTGAAAAATGATGGTTTCACGTTAAACTTTTAATCAGGACTGTTCTCTAATTAGAACTGGTATCTAATTGTATCTTCTAACGAAAAAGCCATTGCTGCTACCCTTCCACAGATTCTGAGGCGCATGCGTCATAGCGTGACTTTCCGTTCGAAAATCATTGATTGTATTCTATCGTGGCAACAAAGAAAGTTCAGACGTAAACATCGAACCATTAATCGAGGGAAATTCTAATTCACATCTCCAGAAAGTTCATATTTCTTCTAAATCGTGATAAACATTTTGACGTGTTTTGCCAATAAGTGTAAGCATTTAGTCGCTTGCACCAATATAACTGTTGATAAGCAACATGAAAATAAATTTAATTGTTGGACTTTAAGATAGGAGGAAAGTATATATTATTCATGAAAAAGTTAAAATGTTTTAAGCGTCCACTCGACAGGAAGTCATTGTACATATGAGAGCCTTTAACAGTGCAGCTATTGACCTTTCAGGGCGTTTCAAAGCAGTATTTACATTAAATCTGCAAATTGAAATAGCTTATTTATTCAATTGATTTACATCCTCTTAAAGGCAGGAAATATATTCAACCAGAAACTACTTAATGGGGGGGGGGGGGGGGGGTCATGGACTTACTTCTGCAACAAGTGGTTGCAGAAGTTTACATTTCATCCTAATTGATAATATAATATCCTTACTGGGTTTGGGATGAGTTTGAATACTTTGGAAATATTTGTTATGCAACACGATGCATATGGTGTATTAGAATTTCCTGTCTTCCCCCTTCCTGTGCCGTTATTGTTAATTCCAGATAAATTCTACATGAAGTTGGGGAATGCACCTCGTTCATACCGATTATCGGTAGAAAAAAAAACCAAAATGATAATTAATAATAATAATAATAACTAAATAAACAATATAAAACAATGAAATTGGTTCATAGGATGATAAGATGGGACTAATTTGTCTGCCTAAATTTTGTGTTTTGTTTTTGTTTTGTTTTTTTTTATTTATAGTCGCCTGAGCAATTTTTCAGCTATCCGGCGACTGTCAAATTTTGTGTAAAAACGTTTTATGAGAATTTACTATTATCACATTCACATCCCAGAATTATCTGTACGTGTACTTTTTTTGTGTTTTTTTTTAATTAACGATTTTTTGTTTTCAGGTAAAAATATCACATGTCCATACCACAAAAGCAACATTTACTGCAGTTCCATTCACAGGGGTATCGTTCAGGACTGTGTTAACGACGATATAGCGGGGGGATGGGTGTCCTGTATGGACATTGATGAATCCTGCCCAATAAATGACTACTGGATTAATAAGGACACCGTGTATGTTAAGGACGGCTGCGGTGGGCGGATCCACTTGTGCTACACCAGAGGTAAGGTCAAGGCCGAGGGGGATTCAGAAAGTATGGCATGCTCCTATTCTGCAATTTTCTGCGAATTAGGAAAAAAAATGTCGAAAAATCGATCTAACTTTATTTGCAGACGATAGATTTCAGACTCCATTTTTATCATGAAATTCAAACAAGAACTCTACAAAATACAATACATATTACTAAATATCTACATTAAAATAGCGTTTTAATGTGTTTCGTTTTCACAGATTGATTTGCATAAATGAGAAAATGTGGATTTAGACGTGAAGTACCATTTTCACTTTATACGCAATAAACACGTTAAAATGAAATAACAACAGTTCATAATTGCATAATACTTTATGCATAAAACATTGCATCAAAACTTCAACTTTTATTAAGTGTTGAGAGTGGTTTTGCTTGGGTATGAATCTTGTCAAAATTTGACCAATTTCCAATATTGTCCTATATGACTCCCAAGCAACCAGTGGGGGTAAAAGCTAATTGACAGCTGCAACATGAAATACAGTCACATATGAAAATTATGACATCCTCCGGCTCTGCTTTTACGAATGATATTTCTTGTTAATGGTATTAGACGGTTAGGTTGCAAGTTGTATAAAACCTAAAATTGCGTTAGCTTGACAAGAAAATGTAATTGGTGGTTCTGAATTAGTTTTAGGATTTGAAATTAGCCCAAAAGAATCCATTGGAAAAATGGAATCAAATTGTAAAAGTAATTCTAAAAAATGGGCCCAAGAGGAATCTCCAGGTGACACTTGATCAAACTTAAAATGCTCACGCCTTTAGCGCTAGGAACACATGGGTTTGAGAAGTGCAGAGTTTTAATACACAGAGCATCGTAATCACCATGGTTACTGACGGGTAATCATTTCTGTTAGAACAGCCTGATCTTTTTTTTTTTTTCTTTTTTTTTTTTTTGGCAGTTAAATGAATAGATTAATAGAAAATTAAATATATAGATATTGATTGCACTGTTACCTACAGGTGTATAGAAGCCTTCAGAATTATGGAACCTGAATTTTGATGTTACGAAACTTGGTTATAAAGAAAATGTTCAAAAGAAATAAAATGATTATCCTCTGCCATATTCTCCACAAATCGTGAAGAAAAATAAAATCGTTCTTCGAAACTCGGTTACTAGGAATTATAGCTTATGAGGAATTCGGTTATGCGAATCCACATTATTTATTTTGTAGCATACTTTCCTTTTTATAGCTAAATTTATTCCGATCTTATCTAAAATGCCAATAAGTATAAACATGCTTTATGCAATCAAGTCAAGGATAAAGGTGATGTACAAAACACTGAAGAGAAAAAATCCTTTTCCGAAGTATTAGATATGTTAGAAGTATCCTTTGTTGTGGCAAAAGGGTGTATCCAGCAGGTGTGTCTTAATGTTTGAGGATAAGAAAGATATTTCTTATTTGGATATAAAGAATCTCGGTTATAAGGAATTAAATGTAGGTCATCGCAGGCATTCGTTATAGGCAAATTTGACTGTACGTTACTTTTAATGCAACCAAAAATTGATTAATATGTATTATTTTACAAAGTACGTGTATACTCGAGATAAAATGAATCAGCAATTTGGTGTGGATATGTTTCAGATGCCCCAGCAACACAAATCAAAGAAAGGACAATGGAATGTCGTCACTGGAATTCGTCCTACAAAGTTTGCAAGGTGAAAGACGCTCAAAAAGTCCAGAGTATTGAAAAAATTGCACAATTTCCTATCACCACTGGATTTCAGTGTAACAGGGGGATTGATTACGGGATAATAGAAGATTCCATCTGGATTAACAATGGCTGCAATGGGATTTATAAAGTGGAATATTACTCAGGTAAAATTGTAAAACAAAAAGAAAAATCATAATAGTACTTCGAGATAATACCCTTCCCCCCTGAAATCGAGTATCGCTGTTATAAGACCCGCTGAATCACGTCCATGCCTTTGCTGACGTAGTATCAGAGAGTCTTGAGGATTCTTCACTGCATTGTGAAATCCCACCTTCGTCTCTTCGCAAAATGTTTTAGATTTCACTTCAAAGATATGATATCGGCGTCATGTCTTGACATTAGGTTCATTATTTTTCTCCCATGTGGAAAAACCGAGAAATACGGATTCATCTTATAATCTAGGGGGGCAGATACAGAGTTCTCAAACTAATACTATTTGTCGCCTGGTCTGTTAATAACATGTTAATACGCGGAATTCTTTCTCAGACGTATTATCCTATCATTTTTAATACTTCCTTAGTGTGTACACTTAGGCATTAAACATCGCTATGAACTGCAATTCCACCCCTGTTTATTATAACCCTTGTCATTCATAATTATCGACAAATGGCAATTTCTTCATAGCAGAGTCATTTTCACAGATTTAATCTTAATTAACTGATAAACCAAAGTTTCTGTTTTCCCATAATATCACTGTGTTAGACCACGTTTTTAATCACGGAGATTGTCCTTTGACGAAGCACACTCTGGTTAGAAAAGCTAATTCGCGCCTTGTCATCTGTTAAAAAGAATAGTATTTACAGATCGTATGATTACCCCATTTGAATGAATAATTTCAGCATTTTTTGCTGGATTTATGATCCATTATAAGAATTAAGCAGAACTTAATGCTGAATGTACGTGGTTTCTGCTATTTTACAGAATATGATAAAGACCGTTAAACCAGCATCAGCCGTATAGAGACAATGGGAACTCTTGCGTGTAAGCTGCGCATAAAATGCCTTTTTGCACCATAAAACCCTCTGTCATTTGTAGTTTATGGTAGCAATTTTATTCCAACGAAATGTAACGAAACGCTGGTTTAATGAATCATTCCGATGGCGGGGTGAACAGCATGTTTATAGAGAAACGAGGAAACGAGTCCAAATCCCACATTTGACTCCATCATGTCTGCGCGGGGTCTTATCATCCGGCAGATTCACGGAAATACCTACTAGTACCAACTTCCGCATCCGGTGACAATCGAATATATTCAATTAGATTTAAAACATGAATAGATAAACTCTGAGATATATAAGAATAAGATGGTGCCCATATTTTCTTCCTTAATCATCGTATTTATTACATTGGCGTATAAGTACTCGTATATATACTGTGTTCTCGCGAGACTTGTGATTAGAATATCCAATGTACGTGTATGATGGCAACATTACGCATATTCTAAACCACCAATGACAGTGTAAATAGCCTATTCATATTGTTTAAGCTTGACTTAAATCTAATGAAAAGCTTATTGCAAATTGTGTAATTTTTCACAGTTATATCCTCTTGTTAATTGAAGTTAATCAAAATTAATACAATCAGATTTTGTCTGGTAGGTAATATATATTTTCTCTGTGGATTTTGATATATAGTTATTCTGTGTTCCTTTTACCAGAAACATTTTGAGAAAACGTGTTCTCTTTGATATACCAATAAAACAAGCCCTCATTGATAAGGCATTATGCGCCTTGCATGGGTCAAACTTTATAGCACGTAAAGCTGATGACGTCTCTTCTCGAGAGAAGAATTCTTGAATTGAACGTACAAACAATAAACCCATAGTGAAAATCTTAAATGGATAGGCTGCTATTTATAAAGAACATCATGATTTCTCACATTTCTCTTACCCGGTTAACCGATTCGCATCTTTTAAAATACCATTGTTTCTGTGACAAAGATTTCTGCTGGTGGAAACGTTTCTGTGATTTAATTGTACATCCGATATCTTTGAATATCTGTAAAAAGGTCGGTAATGAAATCATAGATCGAACAACTTTTTCTGATAAAATATTTATTTACTGCCACAGTATATTTATCTAGACATGTGGTCGTTAAACGAACATTTATTTAGCGTACACAGAAATTAAACATTTAAACCCATTATTAAGCTGGTTTGGTGGCACTCGTACATTCCGTACATATTCTTTAATTGTTTGGTCTATAAAGTATTAGTCTGGACATAAAAGGAAGTCGTGATCATTCAAATGTTAAGCGGATTCATCGAAGTAATAAATCCCACAAATTATTCACTTTGTTCGCCTACTAACAAATAACATAAGGGTTAGCAGTGGACCTTATCTTAATCCTCTGCCGGGGAACAATTAATTCGGCACGTCTGGACACCAAAATTGTGCAATCGCATTGTCTAGTTTATTTACGTTTGATATCAAATACCTTGCTTAAAGTGTTTTGATTTGGATAATGCGCCAAGTTGAAAAGATAGAAGCAAACATTGCGATAAGAACGCTTTATTCTTCGTTCCGGCCAACGGTATCGTTTAAAGTCTACTGATTCCACCCTTATGTGACGTCATAGATTTTTATGCGTCCGTCTTACACGGGAAGTATTATTGCAAATATTTAATTAATCAAACTTTGTGCATGAAAGAAATATATATTTATGTAGGATTATTTTTCACTGGGTACAATAAAAAAAAAATCGGTAAACTATTTAATATTTAAAGAGTTAAATAATTTTCTGATGTTGACATATTTATGTTTATGTGTATCTGACGTCTCTAAAAAATGGCAACATATACATTTTATTTTATTACTGATTAAATCAAACTATATTAAGTGGAAATTGATAATTTTTCTACTTTAACGACACAATGATGCTAGTATGGAGTTACGTTACCGTACTATTTCATTAATTTTTATCACTAAATTCTAACGTTTTCGTTCATAGCTTTACACATATGATACCTATTCTCTCAATACAAGGGTATGAGCTGTCATTTGAGACAGATACTCGTATCATATACATTAAAGTCTATTTTTTATGGTTTTGTAATACTCTGGGACCGCTATTAAAATCTATGTACGTATAGACTTGATATAGCATTTTAGAGAAATATAACGATATTTTTTATTTGTTCTTTAGACATTGAAATCTATTGTGGAATTTGGCAGGAATATTACATTATATCTTTAATATACTGGAGGAAATTTAAAAAAATAAATTTTATTTACTATTTCCGTCCTTTTATTTATGGGACCGGATCGCGATGGACGCGATTTGCAGGATGTTTTCCAGGATATTTCGGTATAATGTAATAAGTATGACACGGGCAATGTTTTTATGGTGAAATATGAAACTATGCTCGCCTCCAAGAAACTAAGGATGGTAAGTCCTCCGGGAGAAGAAAATATTGATTCCTGTTTCGCAACTTGTTGCGTTTGTTGTAACGTTTTCACAACGCTCCATTTACTAGAATTATTTCAGATTCCTGATGATTGAAAAATTAATAAATTAATCTCGAATTTGCTTTATTTCTGACATTTGTGAAGCGTTAGAATCTGATTTAATGGGCTTCGTCACGCTTGTGAAATTGGTTTGGATGCGCTGTTGCTCCTAATATACTCAAAGGGGTGGCGGTCTTTTCTGATTTCCGGAAGCTGAAGAGCGATTGACACTTTGATGGGCTGATGGTGCCAATTGCATTGTAGACGATACGCATTTGATCGTTATTAGTTTATTGAGATATGAATATTTGATTCTCCTAACGGGATTACAGTTTCTTGTAAGAAAATAATGACTCATTCTTTAAACAAAACAATTTCATAAATAATACACAAAAGACAGATACCAGATATCTCTGGGAGAACATAAAGAATGCGTTCCTGGCGCACTAAATAATTTTCCGTGGACGTTATGCATACAAAGAAATGCAATAACAAGCTCACACAATATTAACTTTTTTATATATACTCTATATAAAACATATGATGTACATTTCCTTGATGCACATTCCGTAATTTTCCCAAAAGCTAGGTAATTTAACAAAATAGTCTGATAATTGGCTACATATATATTCTTTTTTCAATCTTCGTTTTTGATAAACGCGGGAAACCATTCATATCTCCTGTGGGATTCGAACATGGTTTTTTTCTCCTAATTAATCACAATAGATGATGAATGTAACCCTACACACATTTGGTATCTGGAATTCACAATATCGATATCCATATATATCTGATAAACGTACCGTAATTCATTTTTGCAGCAGAAAATAAAACTAGGAGCGATGCATGAGTAGTTATTCCTCACTGGGCATATTTGCTTACTGAACTAAAGCTAATAATAAAGATTTGATGGCCCTGTGAGTTTTGCCTGGAGATCAAAGTTAATTTAATGTAAATTCTCATAAGAATCCTTCTGTTTCTAATTTCAATACAGTACGACGTTTCCCGGGAGAAACTCTACTCCTTCGTCACTTCCGTACTGCATATGTCTGAATCAGTTAGGTCTTCTGTTCGTTCATCTGACGGATCAGATCTAATCTAATATACAAGTGTCCACGGTTCCTAACTTATACAAGATGCGGGACCGTTTCAATTATTTTCAGATGAACTAAGTGCATCTAAAATATAGTAGGAATTAGAAGCATTTTGGTTAAACACTATCTTTACAATTGGTCCAGTATTAAGTATTCCATTGTGACTGACAATCAATGTTGAATCCGCTATAATAATCGGCCTGCGGAGTGCATTTGGCGTTACGTAAAGATTTCGTAGCCAAGCATTTCATCATTAACACCCAATCTGAGGTTGCAAAGAATTTACAAGAAGCAATTTTAAACTAAACCAAATGAGCTAATGGTTTGGGTTGAATAAGAAAAGCTAAAACGATGAAGAAGTTTTCTTTTGAGATCGAGCGAAGTCGGCACAGTACAAGAACTGACATATAATGGATGCGCGACACCAAATCCTATTTTGATTGAATTCTGCTTCCTGGCAATATGGCGCGATGCTTCTATCCAAATTGATCACAGATGTCAAAATACGGCGAAAACATTCATTCACATGTTCAACTTTTCTAATAAACTGTACATCAGCAAAAAAAAACAAAAAAACCCCAAACTTTTACAGTATCTGGAATGATGCATCGAAACGGAGCATGACTGTCAATCACACGTCACAGCTGTTGTCAAGGCAGCACGTGAAATCTACAAAACTAAACACGACAAGACTAAACATCAGACTATACAAAAATATTTGCGAAATTAGAAAAGAAACTAATATCTGCGATAAGATTGGGATTTATTTCATGTAAATCAGCATGTATATTTGTTGGTACGACGGTTCATAAAGCAAGTATAATTTAGTAGCATGGCCACCCAAGCGTAATACGTGTACTCTCTTCTTCCTAGATTTAACCAAATAACTGGCAAGCATCACTTTGACATAACTATGGAAACATGATAAGTTCTGTGTTTTACTTTCGTAATTATGTACCTACCAAGCCACATATTTTCTATGTGTTAAGCAAGTATTCAAAAACACTCCCTACTATGTTTCCCGGAAGCTGAGTTTTGTATGTTATACATGTAGGTATGTTATAAATGACTGGTGAAGTTCCATTTGGATTCTAGTATATGTTTGCATATTTTTTCTAAATTGTATTCATATGAAGAGGACAAGAAAAAATAAAGTGTTCTTCGTCTTCATGTATAGATAGACAATCGGGCATTTCACGACAGTTCTCCATTTGCCAAAATCACGCCCCATAAGTTCCCTCTGTCAGATTTACATGCTGCATTGAATATCAAACGATTTCTGTAATGAAACTATTTCTAGCAAGCAGAAAAACAGTCGATAAGGACGAGACAGCTCTGAGAGATACAGAAAGTATTCCATTTATCATGGCTTGCCTCAGTGTGTATATTTGTAACCGTATTGAATTGGTTAATTTGTTTCTCTGGTGAACAATTTAAATGGGAGATAGAGAGAAATTACATAATTCAATGATTATACGTACTAGTGTTCTATCAATATAAATGGCGTTATGTTCCTCAGCAGTTGGAAGAGAATCATCGGATATTATCTTCCTGTTCTCATTGAATGTAATAAAGTATTGTGAAAATTGCCGATGTATTGTGTTAGCTTAGTACTCATTAAGTTGTATCATAACGATAAATAAAGGTCAGGCAATAGATACCGAACATAGCCCACGATTAAGCCATAAAACGGTTCCTACTCATTCTATATATCAAATATCTGGTTTCATCTTTTTTTTTATCACCATAGATTCATCTCTCTCTTCTTCTTCTTCTTCTGCACGTATCGTATTGACAGTAAAGCGATTTAGATGCATATACTTTCACTTTTAGACAAACCTTCCAGTTTTTCACCACCAACTACAATCCGACCAAGTTCGACAACTGCATCTCCTCTGCAGACGACAAAATTCCCCGGTGGCAACATCCAAAAAAACAATACCACCACATCACGAAGCATCTGGGACTACACACCATCCCACACATCCACCACCCCCAACGACCCCGTGACCCGGGCACCCCCCGGAACTATCTGGAGTGACGGGTTTATGGGGATAACGGTGGGGATATTGTGTGGTGTATTCTTGATGTTCCTTCTGACGTGTTTAGCCATCCTGTGGTTTGTTAGAAGGTACAGAGTAGAGTAAGCATCATATAGTAGTTTATTATATATCGCTGGTGGTCTTTAAATGTCCCCTCCTAGTAAATCATCACTATTTTTGAGTTTTACCCCAAAGACTATTGTGGAGGCGTAGTTTTTGTTATCAAGCAAACATTAGATAACTCTGAAGTACCCAGCTATAGGGTGCCAGGAGGCCTTGTATCATTGAGTATAGCGACGTTTTTTACTCGAGGTATCAACCGATCCTCTTTTTTTTTTTTCTTTTTTTTTTTTTCTTTTTTTTTTTTTTTGAAATGATTACCGCATTTTCCCCCAGGATGTTATCAGTAATTGGTCTTTATCTTCTAATCATGCTAACTTTTAAACTCCATCATTTGAGAAATCTGCGGTTATTAAAATTCTGTACATCACACTTGGCAATTTTCGATTCCCAGATCTTGGCAGGAAAAAAGTCCCAAATGATTTCAACGGTGCAAGTTATTCATTTTCCCGTCACAGAAATTCAATTTTCGGTATATATAGAGAAGAGATGGGGATTTATTTCACAATATGGTCGGTACATTTAATGATCACCTAGTAGTGAGCTTCGACTAATCTACGCAAAACTTGTTGCGTGTGCTTTGTTGCATCTTAACTTTGTGCTCTTCATCGATGTTCTTTCATAAAACATACATTTAAGGATTTCTTTTCCCGATAATTAGATAAAAGAAATTGCATTGCCATGGGATATTACAGGCAAGAACAAAATTAAATCATTAACGATTTTTCTGCGCTTGAATCGCATATAGAAAAGAATGTGACATTTTGGACAAATGAGGAATGGTTCAGAAGCAACTGAAGATTATATTAAGCGCTCTATCAATTCATTTACAGCATATTTCTTTACCTGTTTAGTGGTGATATGAAAGAACATCTAATTTCTTCTAATGTGTCTGTGTGTTTGGCTTTGCATCAGATCAACCTGGATGATTGTCTAAGTACCGTGCAAAGAGTAAAAAAAATAAAATAAAATATAAAAAAAAATAATAAATAAATAAATAAAAGACAATCTAGGCATATTACTGTCCATCCAGATTTACTGGTATGGTTTAATGGCTTGCAGTATGGATTGAAATTTACATCGATTCACGGTGATCATGTTAATTCCAGTCAAGATACGGTCAACTCGTCAAGGTGGAGCAATAAAAAAAAAAAAGGTTGAATGCCTTGTTCGAGCAACAGTGACAGAGAGTCCGGACGGACAGTAAATATTGAACACGATGCAGTGGTATTTGTTACAGCTGCATCACCTGAAAGTAAACATCGCAAAATATCAATGAAGACGAGCCTTTAGGTAATAAACTGTGTTTATCCTCTGGAGCACGTAAAACCTTCGCAAATAGGCAAAAATTCGACGACATGGTTAATTGAGATGCATTTAAGTAATGAATTTAACGGGGGTGACATTATCAGTTCACGAAACTGAGGAAATAAAAACTCGAGATGGTAAAATCGCCTTAATTTCTCCTGATACGAGCTCGACTATCGAGAAAACAATTAGGGGTTCGTGAGTCAGCTAATTACCCCGCCCTACCCCTTAAGTAGTTCTGTCAACTCCAAGAAACATTTGATAAAAATCCAGTAGCCGAAATGGATGCACGAAGTAGCTGATCCTACTCATAACCACCCTTTAAATTACGTAAAGATAAAATCTACGCCCCGTCTCCTGTTAAGTCTACCATGTGGTGACATAAAAAATCGAAGAGCTTTAGAGAGAAATCGACATGAGTTATGTGAAATGTAATCGAAAATTGACTTTTGACCTCAAACGGCGGGTCAGCATAGCATGAAATCAAGAAAATGTCAAATGTCAAAATTTATTGTTAGCAGATGATTTTGCGCTCAGCTGGCACTACTAAACCAAACGTACGATATAGACCTAGAATCACTTTCGATTTTTCACAATATATCTTTATCTATTTATTTGTTTGAATATTTCACCCATATGGGTCAAGTAAATACACTTAAAAGATAAAGATAAGAAAATAAATGTACACAATACAATTTACCATATACATTGTATAATAAAATGGATAGGGACTTCATTTTCGCAGTTCTCTAATGGCTGCATTATAATAAAGTCTCCAAATGCTGATAAAAGTTCAAATTCAGGATTTAAATCATAAAGAGATTCTAAAAAAATCTTCCATAATTTTTGTAAGTAAATATTGTTCAATTTCATAGCATAAAACATCTTCTGGTTTACACTCAGTTTCTGATAAGTATGAAATGATCGTGCTGTACAGAAAGAGAGCGATTGTTGCTTCTAATGTATCATCCAGCAAGATGCACGTGCTGGAATATAATTGAAGATTTTTAATTAGTAAATGTAACACTTCTGGAAAACAACATACAATATAATCAGTCTTTTTATGCATATGTCTTTGTGTATCGTCGTTGCACATACTATACAAATCATATTGAATTGAAATTAAATTTCACGTTAAATTAGCAGCTGTTTTATGTTCACGGCTAGTTCTTTGAAATATATTGTACACGGCACTTCTCACCTGTACTTGCGTGTGGTGTTTTGCAGTGTTAGTGAACACAATGTGTGCACGCGTATGGTAAATATAGCAATGAGTAATGAATTACATTTGATTATTTTTTTAAGGCGGAGAATGATGGACAAAGAGAAAAAAGCCAAAAGCGCTTATCAGAGAGATGTAAGTTTTCAAATTATTCTTATTCAGAACTATAGCTCGTCTTCAACAACAATGGTGGATATGTACAAAGCGCTATTGATCTGAAAATTTTTTAATGTATTTTGTTGATTAAGAAAGCATGTTAAAGTACACCATTTCTCTTTATCAGGAGGCATTCGTTGATGACGGTCGCCATTATGAAGAAATTCATCCCAGGGAAACTCCCTACGAAGCGCAACCATTCCTGTCCTCTCCAAATGGACTCCAGGGACAAAAACCAATGAACGGGTCTTTTTCGGAACCGAACAACAATCCTTCCAACAACCGCCCTCCGCTGGGCGAGAATTATTTCATTCTTGAACCATCTCAGGGAAGGTCAAATACCCCTAATCAAAACATGGTGGCTATTCACCCAAACGCTATGGAGACTTTCCATCCGGGCATCCACGGCTTTATTCCGTACATGCCCGGTCATCATTATTTAGTCCAAGGACCGAGTCCACATCACCAGGCTGTGCAGTCACAACACCCAACAGTTCCGCCTGCTCATTTGATTCCATTAAGGGAGAAGTACATTATTTCCGATCACAGATCTCTGGAATCTCCGGGAATAGTGAGATATCCAGACAGAAATAATACAATTGGGTCCTGTCAAGTGTCTGGATTTCGTCACAGTCCAGTGAATTTCACTCAAGATAGGCCTGGACAGTATTCTCTTGATCGTAGACAAAACATCCAATATGTTCAACGATCAACGAGTGTGTGTAGCCAAACTGACCTCCCCGAGGGTGGGGAGGAGGAGGGATACGATAAAATCGAGGAGTTCCGACAGTCCATTCGAGCACCCTCCGAGAAAAGTAATAGCCATCACTACGACCAAGTGCAATTGACAGAATCCCCATCCCACGGGACAGAAAGCAGATCTCAATCGACCAAATCAACACAGGATAGTTCCACTTCATGCTAGCTATTATAAAGAAAATTAAAAACATGGAATATATATACACAGATACTGAATGCATATTCCCACTATCAAGGGACCATTGTGTGAAATCAGCGTGTGTACTTTAACAGAGTTGTTCTTGCCTTATTTTGAGGATGGACTTTTATTAACAGAATTTTATACACAAAATATCAGTCGTTGTGATTTTTTTTTTTTAAATATGAAATCCAAATTCAATGGTGCTTGCTGTGAAGTTTTATTTATTTTGAATATGTTTTGTAGTTTTATTGTCATCGTATTGGAGTAACCTTATTTAAAAGTTTTGCCAGGGAAATTCGGATCGTTTTAGTACATATTTTTAGGTCTTTACAAAGGGATGCAAAATCTGTATAGATTTTGAAGTGTAATGATTCCATTTCCCATATGGAACAAAAAAGTTAAATGAAAACAATTTTAAACCCCACGTTGTTCTACTTGAAATGTGAAATCCTATCATGATACACAATTATTTATTTTTCTGAAAAAGAGGAATTGGAATGTGATCCATAGTCATGTTTTTTTTGGCATTTACAGCAATTGATGTCGTACCAAAATCCTCCAAACTGCATTCATATCATTCAGCATATACCTTTATCACGTGTTTCAACACCAATAGTGGTTCAGATGACGATTCAAATAGTACATTATGCATATTCATTATTTTTTAATCTACATAACATTATCTAGAGCTTTGATTTTATAAAATTACCATTTGCATTGATCACAGCATTTACTATTTTTATTAAAGCACATTAATAACGAAAATAGAAATTTTTTTTTTGGGGGGGGGGGGTTCAGTTTTATCCCAGATGTCAAAATAATGAAACGAGAAAAACCCCATTCCCACATGGATCATGAGTGAACGTATGTATTGGTTGCCTTATTGTTTGTTTGACTCCAATCAATACCGATAAGCCATTCCGCTTTCCGTCATTTTATGGCACTCCGTGTTCAATGTATATGTAAACCTATCTTGATAATAGTGTGTGTGATTATACAGCTGTTGATTTCATCTCTTCGAGACCATTTTACTTGCAAAATGCTCATATTGATTAAGTACAAGTTTGTGAAATTGTTACACATTCAATGGCTTTTATATCGAAATTGTTATATCGTAGAATTAAGGATATACCGTATAACGGGTATTTTCTGCGGGTGGATATTTTTGCAATCTGATCCCTCAAAGGTAGCAAATGATATTCTGTGTTTCCAATTTCTACAGTTGCATTATACCTACAAGTATCTATACATAAATGTATCGTATATTTGTTTTGCGATTATAAATTTTGCGGATTTTTAATGTCAAAAAATAGACAACCACAAAAAATACCCATTATACGGCGGTATATATATATATATATATATATATATATATATATATATATACACAACCGGAAGTACATTTATCTAATGGTGTTGAACAGTGCGCTATGATCGGTTATTCAGTAGATGATATCCACTTGCATGAGATCAATGTTCATTCTTTGACAGTTTATACATATATCTAGAACGGGCGTTGAACAATGAATTTTAAAAGGATATATGAAACGGGATTTTACTTCGTTGAAGTGAACTGTTTTGTTTATGTTTAAACCGATGTGAATTATCAATTTATTGTAGATTTACTCGATCATTTGGTCTATCCAATTAAAATCCCAGTGGTTTTGTAAATCTCATTGTGATATATGCATAATACAATAAAAGAAACTCAAAACAAGAAACAAGAATTCTGTCTTATTTCTAAACAGCTATGTTTGTTGGGTAGGATCTCTTGATATATGAAGATTTTAAAAAAATCATTGCGATTGGCTTAAAAAAAACAAATCACATAAACAGGAGTGTCGTTTTTCTTCTCTTCAGAGGAAATCCTCCTCTGATTGGCTCTGTTTTTGAAGACTGAAACATTCTGGGTTTGATCTAAAACGACTCCCCAAATAAAATGATAATTTTCCAGGTAGTGTGGGGTGGTCTTATTCCTTTTTGACCAGATTTCCTCTGATTTCTAAGGAACTCCGTCACAGCCCTGCATAAAACAACCACAAAGAGCAATGTTTCTAACGTACGTGTTACACGACATACTTTTTTGAAACGCGTTAAGTGGCATTTCACAGAAAAGTCTGAGCATGCTTGCGTGAAGCCTTGCAATTTACACCCTCATGAATTTTTCCAAAATGAAAATATTTCTTATCCACGTACATGTATTTTCATTCTACCTGAACTCATTTCTGTCGGAATTTCCAGTCTTTCAAATAGACGTATTTATCAATACCTGAGCGCATTGTGTACACCTGCAATCCATTCGTGGGGAAATAGCAATCATTACAATTTGTAAAGATATCAAAGGCCAGGCCCATTGGAAATGTAAATTTAACAGAATATGGAATACTGTGAATAATTGTTCTGAAAACGTGTGCGTGTCTGGGCGGTGTGGCGGAAATGTTATCCAATGTATTCGCCTTTCACAAGGACCAATATTTCGATCTGTCACACGACAAATGAACAGTGTAAAACGCAAACAGATAGGACGATTCCAGTGTGGTATCTTACTGTGTGATTATCACAAATTCTATAGGAAAATATTTATATTTATCAATCTTTCTGTCAGTAATAAATCCCCGTCGCTTCATTTTTTTTCTATAAAAGTTGTGACCTATCAACTTTACATAAAACTTTAATATTTATCAAGATATTATTGATAATATCTGGTATCTTTGCAACTTTATTTGCTTATCCTTAATGGCTCATTCACAATCGAATGATAAGAGGAAAGAAAGATAACTCTAATTGTGTGCTGGTTCCACCATGGAAAGCCGAGCACCCAAATTAAGCCAGGGGTTTATTATTTCATGAAATTGTCATCGATGCACTGAAGAATATTGTCACTGTGACTTTTAAAGCAATATAAGCTGCCAAAATTGCAATTTTTTTATAGTGGCATTAAAAGAGGTTAAATGAACGTTGATATGATTGAAAAAAAGACCTGCATCGAATTTCCTCTCTTATGCATCGTTTACACACCTTTACGTGATGAAAAATATATTCCTCGACATTCCGTTTGACCCTAACAATGGCAGCTGATTAATCGTCGGCGACAAGCCCGAAGATAACCGATGTTGACACGAATGATTCTGATGCTGATCGGGGTGGATCGGGTTGTATCCGGGTCATTAAAATATGGACGGCGAGGTGAGATAAAATTCTAGTTACCATCATTATTTTGGCACTGTTAACGATGTTATATGTTTTCAAGTTATGATAGTATGTTTTTTAGTTATGATAGTTTTAAGGGATCGCTCGAAACATTACGCAAAATTCCAAAGTCGGCTTTCTCCCTCGCTTCGAACCTTTCGTGTCAGACATCTTTCGTGCTTACCGGAAATATTGCGCTTGCGCATTTGATTTTGCCGAATGAGTTCAACTTTAGGTCATTGCATACGAAAATAATGTCGGGAAAATTAAGGTACGGGAAGACTTAATTTCAACTGTCGAACATTTTTGCATTTAATGCAAAAAATACAACATGTCAAAAGTTTAATCGATAAAATCAGGTATTAGAAGGTAGATGTTTACAAAATTTTCGATTAAATTTTAGGACCCCAAAATAACAATTTTGACAGCTTATATTGCTTTAAGATAATATAGCAAAATCCTATCCGACTCGTAACTGGGCAATTATTTGGTCTAGAATCATCAAACTTGTTATGTTAATGCATCGTAGGCAGAAGGCGTGTCGCAATCTAAGGTGATTTAGCCATATATGACATAACCATTTTGGGGGCTGTTGTAAATTTGAGTCCTAGAATCGACGAATTTTGTCAATTTGTACATCTGTAGAGAAATGTACATTGCAGCTTAATTCAGGTCACTGAAACTTTTAAAATGGTAAGTATTTCTTTAAACTACTAAAAAAAAAAAAAAAAAAAAAAAAAAAAAAAAAACTATATGTTTTAAGGGAGGTAATCCCTACATATGTAAGAGAGTAATGCAGTAACGATGTTCAATAATTATAACATCAAGAAATACACATTATTTTCATTAACTTTAGCTACATAACAATTAATATGAATAATTATTTTGTTTCTAACATTAATGGTGTAAATATATGCAGTATGTTGCTGCAAAATTTGCACAGAATAAATCTCATGGGAATAATGGTAGAAGCCGTGGTGTTTCAAAGAATCGAGTTTTAATTTGACTGTTCATTTGAAATTCAATTTTTCCCTTGGGAGTATTGATCTAAGCCATGGTGTTTCAAAGAAATAAGCTGAACATTCAGAGATCATTTTAATATGAGCTACATGTAAATATATTACGTCTGTCCATTTAAAGATTATTAAATGAGTGTAATGTAAAAAGGCTTAGAAAATAACTTGTCACTACTTTAGTACTGGGGCATTTCTTTGTGTAATCCAAAATAATAATTCACACCGTGTGAAAGAAATAATCTAAAATACATGTGAAAAATGAAAATGCGTTTTGAAATACATCTTCAGTTATTTGAACGATTCAAGAGATATATTGACAAGTTAAAGCCAATGTGCAATAGACACATTACAAGGAATGATCTTGGTTTTACCTCGGACTTGAAGCGTTAGCTAGGTTGATATGCATGAGTAAACATTTGACGTGCGTGTGATGTGCCGTGGCGGTGCGCTTTATTTCCATTTTTCAAGATGACGTAGAAGCACGTGAGTTTTTGCGTACACGTAACTACACCCCCTTGGAAGGTCGTTCAAATAATGTAGTACATAAAGTATGATTTAGGACTAGATTTTTTTCTATTGTTATTTTTTAAAAAAAATAATCTGGGTTGTTCTATGAACTTTTTTTGTTGCGGGGGGGGGGGGGGGGGGGGGGGGGGGGTTACAATACAAAGTTTACTGTCTGGTTGGAGTCCTGGATTCGACAAGCTATATGTACAGATCAAACAAATGAGACGATTTTTAATACATTGCTTTCACACAGACATTCATATCTTTGCATGTGCAAAACATATGTACTTTAATAACAGTTGTGGGAGGGAGTAAAGAGAGATTTACAATATATAAAATATCACCAAAAATTACAATGCTGTAATATAATTATCATAATACTCAAGACAGTTATTCTTATTGTACAAATTTTCATCATCTCTTAATGATGTAATTTTCGAAGTTGCCGTCCTCCATATTTTATGAAAATAACTCAAATGCATCAAACCAGTTTCCGCGAAAATTTTCAAATAAGCTGGGATTTTCCATATAACACTGATATGCTACATTTTGATCGTCATCCACAATGAATTCTGTAAGGAGTTTTCGAAAAGTTTTCTTGTAAAGCCTTTCATATTTCAGAATGGCCTCTGTGTTCCCTCCGAAGAAACCGCCACTAAAAGCTGGTACCAAGTTGACCTTATGGGGATGATTGATATGCAAGTACAACTGCGGGTCGTTCAGTTCAATGTACGTTATCTTGCCGCCCTTATTTAAAAGTACGCGAGGGCGAAAGTTTGTCCATCGGGCCAGGCTGCTCCCGTGTCCGTAACCTGCATCAATCCAAAAGAAATGTGTGCTGTGAAAAGGATTTCTTTTGACAGCGTTTGCTAAAAAAGAAATCTTGTTGTTCATCAGTATTAAATATTCCACTGAAAATGCCTCTGGGTGATCCAGCATTTCGTTAGAATCTCGAAATTCTGCTGAGGAGAGTATGTGCTGAATGTGTTGTCTATATTCGTAGTATTCTATTTTATTGAACGGCAGCTCGACGGTCCATGTTTTGTTTCTTAGATGTTTCCTACTATCCAATACGAAGTCTAGAACAGCTTTGTTGGAGGAATAGACGATAAGTTTCACATTCAAATCCAAGAGATTTCTAAAATACGACAGGTATGCCTCAAAAGTTCGCTGGAAGTGCCTCCATTGTCCGCGACCTATGTCGTACAAAGCGGTCACGAAAACAGCATCTTGGTTTGATTGGGATGGCTCACCATTACATGCTAGATTTGAAAACACAGAAACTCCTACCATTCATGACTTACAAAATGTTCGTATGGGAATTCAGTAATATGTATAATTTGGTACGAATGTACTTACCAACTTGGAGGTACAGAAAACATAGAGAAAGTATTCCAATACAAATGTACTTATACATTAGTATCGAAAAGGCCAAGATAACGAACAGTACTCAGTCGAAGTATTGTACACTAGTATGTTTGTTGTTGAGAATAGACGTAAATTGGAAATGTACTTTAGCTTATCTTAGATGGGTCATTTTAACACTGGACGTTTGAAATCACCTTTGTCTGCCATGTGAAAGGAGATACAAAAGTTATCAGATACTATATACGAGGGTTGTTCGCTATGTAATGTGTATTGTACGATATCTCAAAAGCACTCGACTCAAATAGTGACATGAACATTTATACCCCTTCAAAGTGTTCTCCGCAGTTTGAAATACATAATTTCAATCTCTAAATCCATTTCTGAAATGCGTCACGTTAGTTGGGACTTGTAACGACGACTAGATAAGAACTTTTTCAGTTTTGAAAAAAGGAAAAAAGTCGCATGGGGCTAGATCAGGAGAGTATGGTGGGTGTGGCAAGACGGTAACCTTCTCCGACTTCAAAAATTGTTTCACAAGCTCAGATGTATGTGATGGAGCATTATCATGAATTAGACGAACATGCCTAAATCCTGACACAGGGCGTCCTCTAGGATAATATTTCTTGAGCTTTCTTTAGTACATCTCGGTAATACCGACCTGTAACACTTTTGCCCTTCGGCACAGGAATTTGTACGGCTATACCATCACACGAGAAGAATATACAAAATAAAAAAAAACCTTTGTGCATATGGTTCATTTGGCAACTACAGGTCTTCTAGCGTGTTTTAGTTAGCCATATTTTATTTTCAATTTTTCCTACTGGTTCGAAATAGTGAACTCATGTTTCGTCACCAGTCACAATGTTTGTAAATTGTCTTAGATTGGATTTGGGAAACATTTTGAGCAATTGCTTAGAGGTTTGTACTCGTATCCGTTTTTGGTCATCTATCAATATATGCGGTATTCATCTGGCAGAAATCTTTCGTACGTTCAAAATACGCTTCAAAATGAAATGCACCCGCGATAGCGATATGCCAACAGCTTTGGCAATATCACGTATCGTGTACCTGCCATCACTTTCAATTATTTCCCTGACTTTTGAGACATTTGCCTTGCCTGTTAAAGCCAGATTTTGCTGCATCTTTGACGGACTCTGTGCCAGTCAGAAATTTCTTTCTCCTACGAACTGTCTCATAAGATTCCTTATCAGATTCATAAACTTCCCAAAATTCAGTAAAAATCTGCATTACCGAATGACCGAGTTTTGTGCGAACTTTTTATATAAGCTCTAATTTCTTTAATATTCTCAACCCGTTTCCCAACCATTTTCACAATAGTGACCAACGACTGGCTCTATTGAAATGACTATAAGTTTAAAACTATATGGATCTGAAAGCTCGTGTTTATACGTTGGACTGATTGATTGATTAAATATTGTTTAACATCCCGCTCGAGAATCATTCACTCATATGGAGACGTCACCATTACCGGTGAAGGGCTGCAAAATTTAGGCCTATGCCCGGCGCTTATGGCCTTTAAGCAGGGAGGGGTCTCTTACGTGCCACACCTGCTGTGACACGGGGCCTCGGTGTTTGCCTTCTCATCCGAAGGACCGCCCCATTTAGTCGCCTCTTACGAGAAGCAAGGGGTACTGAGGATCTATTCTTACAACCCGGATCACAACGGGGTTATACCGTTGGAAAGGTATGAAATAGGGCTATTCACGAGTATCGTCATCCACGAAATCGTGCTAAGCGTTATCGTGCTGAAGTACAATACACATTACATATCGAACAGCTCTCGCATATACTGCAGTCCCTGAAACTTTCTATTTTACCATTTTCCCGTTTGTTCTGCGTGCGTTCATCAAGTAGAAAAGTGGCACGTTTCAAGGACTGTATGTATTCCTACGCCGAATAACATTTTCGTAATATCTTATAGAAAAGGAACCTTTTTACAAATTACATGTCTCTGGTACTATCTATCGCGTATTCTGCGGTGTAGAGTTTACTAATAGCGAGGAAAATAAAAGATAATAACAGTACTAAGATAAAAGTCTGATTTTGACATTAAATCCAGAATTATTTACTTTGAAAGTAAATAATCAGTTAATTGGGTTAGATTGAATTATACTAGTATCATTTCTGCTGTACAAATTTCTATTTACATACGGACTATTTTCCAGTCACAATTTGGGTTGGATTTTCAACGGAATCCGCTCCCGTTGGAACGAATTCGTTGGACAAGAGGATAAAAAGGAGAGAGCGCGTCTCCACGAGAACTCCAACCTTTTCTGCCTTACTAGATTAGACGTCAGTTTTATTTATTAGGTTTTAGTATAAAAAAAAAATATATATATATATAAAAAAAAAAAAAAAAAAAAAAAAAAAAAAAAAAAAGAGGGGGGTGGTGGTGAAATAAATCTATCAATACGTAATTTTAGCGAGCGGTAATCATTATTGATCTAGGTATATTTTTCTGCTAGAATTATAAGACGACTGCAGCTTTGCATTATACTTTTAAATTGTGTTCATTGCCATAATTAATATACAAAATCTGTTTGTCATTTCGTTGAATAAACATTGTAAACTTAAATTCATCGCTTTATTACTTGGAAGTAAATTATTTGAAGTCCATCGAGAACGACCACCTGACATATGGCGATTTACTCGACAATCAACAATTAAATCAACTAAAGTGTATTTTTATCGTTAGTAATTTCATAGTATAAATTCACGGTCCTGTGACCGAACCACTAGACCCTTGCAATACAACAGATGTAACTAACTATGGTATAACAACAGATACTGGGTCGATGCCCCTGCTGGTGGACTGTTAGTCCCTCGAGGGCATTCGCCAGTCCATTTGCTAAGTACTTCGGTACTAAATTTGCTGTGATAAAATTATGAAATTCATTTCAAAATTAAGTATTATCTTCCTCATGCATAGTTCTGATCCTTTGCCGGATTTGGCTCCGCTATTTGGTAGTTTTGGTTCTTTCAGTTCTTCCAAGTTTGTTCCTATTTGGATTTCCAACATTTTTAACTTGAGCATCATTGAAGAGACATTATTTGTCGAAATGCGCATCTGGTGCATCAAAATTGGTACCGTTTACGTTTTGTATGTTACTGGCAATGTGATGACAGATATTCCTGAGAATGATATGATCTTGTCACATTAAAATGTCATTTTAAACTCGCTAAATTACATCTGTTACATAATGATATATCAACATCTCAACTTTTGCCCCCCCCCCCCCCCCCCCCCGCCAAGTTGTACAATTTTTTTTGGCCTAGTCTTTTTATGCCATTACTAGTCTATATATGCCATTACTAGTCTATATATACCATTACTAGTCTATATATGCCATTACTAGTCTATATATACCATTACTAGTCTATATATACCATTACTAGTCTATATATACCATTACTAGTCTATATATGCCATTACTAGTCTATATATACCATTACTAGTCTATATATACCATTACTAGTCTATATATACCATTACTAGTCTATATATACCATTACTAGTCTATATATGCCATTACTAGTCTATATATACCATTACTAGTCTATATATACCATTACTAGTCTATATATGCCATTACTAGTCTATATATACCATTACTAGTCTATATATACCATTACTAGTCTATATATACCATTACTAGTCTATATATGCCATTACTAGTCTATATATACCATTACTAGTCTATATATGCCATTACTAGTCTATATATGCCATTACTAGTCATTATATGTCAGATGTTACATTTATTGTTCTCAGATGCAAATTCCTCATTTGACAATTTATAGTCATATACTGGACAAAAAAGTTAAGGATCATAATTTTGACCTCAAAAATTTTTATTAACCAAATAATTATTTTGACAAATTTTAACATGTATAGTTTCTCCAATGTGTCCTTAACACAATAGATTTACCTGGTTTCATATTGACGTCATAAGTGCACGATTTTTTCGCCCATACACAAGCAAGGGGTCAAAATCAAAGTGTGCCAACGTGTATATTGAAATTGAAAAATTGTGATTTTCATTTTATTGTGGGTATTTATTGCTCTAATCGACTCTTAGGTGAACATTTATTGACATTAAAAGCCATGAGGCGCCATTTAACTGCTCTGGAAGCTGGTCAGGCAGTAGGTATGCTTCAAGCTGGCCAAGTCCAGAGAACTGTCTCTAGACATTTTAATATGTCCCAAAGTGTGATTTCAAGGTTGTGGAATCGTTTTAGGCAGACAGGTAATGTTTCTGAGAGACCGAGATCAGGTCGTCCAAGGTCCACAACCGCTCGCCAGGATCGCTATATGTCACTTATGGCTCGTAGACACAGGTTTCAGAGTGCTGTCCAACTCAATACTGACTTTCATACAGCAAGTGGGGTGCGCATAACACCACAAACTCTCAGAGACTTCATGCTGCTAACCTTCGGTCTCATCGACCTGCTGTTCGTCCCATTTTGAGGAGAAGACATCGTGTAGCACGACTCAATTGGGCTCAAAATCACATAAACTGGCAACTGCGTCATTGGACGCCTGTTCTTTTCACAGACTAGTCACGGTTCTGCGTGGACTTTCATGACGGTCGTAGGCGTGTATGGCGCATGCGTGGAGAGCGGTACGCCGATTGCTGTATAGCAGAGCATGGTCGTTTTGGAGGTGGCTCTGTGATGATTGGGGCCGGAATCAGTATTGGTGGATGTACTGACTTGCACGTGATTAATGGCAATCTTACCGGTGCAATTTACAGGGACGAGATACTGCATCCAATTGTGAGACCTTATGCGGGAGCTATAGGCAACGACTTTGTGTTAATGGATGATAATGCTCGTCCCCACAGAGCACGTATAGTGACAGACTACCTTGCTACAGAGACAATTGAACGTACGGATTGGCCGAGTTGTTCTCCAGATTTAAATCCAATAGAACATGCCTTGGACATGTTGCAGCAAGCTGTTTCCAGACGCCCTGTACTTCTGACAAACCGCCAGGAGCTTACGTTAGCTTTACAGCAGGAATGGGCAAGGTTGCCACAAATTGCGTTCCGCAGGCTCATCATAAGTATGCAGAGGCGTTGTCGTGCCGTTATACAGGCTCAGGGTGGACATACACCCTATTGATATTGCCTTTATAAAGATTCAATCATTTGTAATGAAATTTGTTATTGTTGCTCATACCGATTTTCAAACTGTTTTGGGGGGTTACCTGACAATGGTTGCTCTGGCTGCTTAACGTATTGATGAATTTGTAAAAACAGGTTTAAAATGTATTGTTCGATTGTCGTTGAACATTTTAAGTATATATTTAACATAATTTATTTTGGTTTTGTTATGAATAAAATAATTCTGAAATCATGATCCTTAACTTTTTTTGTCCAGGATATTTTGTTAGTATTAACTACTACATGAATTAACATTGCGTTTTCCTAACTGCCATTACCTGCACTTAGATAAAGACCCATTTTAGTCTTTAATGGTTGTTGTCGTTTTCATTGAGTCAAGGCTGGCCGCTATAACTTTCTTTTTCTATGGAATTAATTTACTTCCTCTTGAACACAGACATGCACCTCAGGAGCCGTTAATGAAGCACTATCCAAACACTCCTTTATGGACGACTAAACGGCGTCATTACCTGTTTTAAAAGGCCAGAGCATGTTTGCTGATAATACCAGCACTTTACAGTAATAATCCACTGAAAACTTCATAGTGAACAATTAACTTTAAAATGTCTCTTTCTTCACGTTTATTACGTAAAATTCATGTATAAATAACTCAAGACATAAGACACAAAGAAAACATCACAGAATTGCTAAGTTTGTGTACAGAGATTTGGACGGTTTGTTGGTGATAGCGCAGAGGATGAACACGAAATTAAGAGAGACGCATTGACTTGATGTAATGCATTGCAGTTTTCTGTTAGGTCCTCGTTTGTTGACCGTTTGTTTCCATCACATAAAATGTGCCTAATGATTTCAACTGCCATCTCCATCTCATTAGATAGCCGTCCTTCAGTCCTCAAGGTTACTTCTGCAGAAAGGACAATGGCCTTTTTGTAGATACTGAAGCTCAAAGTCATCGGTATGAAATAGCTGTAAAGTCAGAAAAAAGCTAAAAGTTATCAGAGCATTACAACCAGGAAAACAAGCTCAAAATCAGTAGTGTGAAACAGTTGTTAACAAAGAAAATGAGCTGAAAATCATTCATGTGGAGTAAACACAGATTTGATTGATTGATTGTTATGTTGTTTTCCGCCCCACTCAACAATTTTTCAGTTATCTGATGGCGTCCAGTTTTTATTGGTGGAGGAGAGAACCCTGATACAATGTACCCGGGAAGAGACCACCAACCTTCCGAAAGTAAACTGGCAAACTTTCTCACATATATCGGCGCGAGCGAGATTCGAACCCGCGCCGACTAGAGGTGAGAGGCCTTGTGATTTTGAGCGCGATGCTCTAACCACTCGGTCATGGAGGCCCCTAACACAGATTTGAGAATTTTCTTTGACATATTACCTTATTACATTTGGAACAATGTGTCATAATATTGTTTTATTTGTCACATTTGAGAATATTTTATGACACATTACCTTATTACATTTGAGACACTGTGTCATATCAATGTTTATTATTACATTTGAGAATGTTTTATGACATTACCTTGTTACATTTGGGACACTGTGTCATATTAATGTTTATTATTACATTTGAGAATGTTTTATGACATTACCTTGTTACATTTGGGACACTGTGTCATATCAATGTTTATTATTACATTTGAGAATGTTTTATGACATTACCTTGTTACATTTGGGACACTGTGTCATATCAATGTTTATTATTACATTTGAGAATGTTTTATGACATTACCTTGTTACATTTGGGACACTGTGTCATATTAATGTTTATTATTACATTTGAGAATGTTTTATGACATTACCTTGTTACATTTGGGACACTGTGTCATATTAATGTTTATTATTACATTTGAGAATGTTTTATGACATTACCTTGTTACATTTGGGACACTGTGTCATATCAATGTTTATTATTACATTTGAGAATGTTTTATGACATTACCTTGTTACATTTGGGACACTGTGTCATATTAATGTTTATCATTACATTTGAGAATGTTTTATGACATTACCTTGTTACATTTGGGACACTGTGTCATATCAATGTTTATCATTACATTTGAGAATGTTTTATGACATTACCTTGTTACATTTGGGACACTGTGTCATATTAATGTTTATCATTACATTTGAGAATGTTTTATGACATTACCTTGTTACATTTGGGACACTGTGTCATATCAATGTTTATTATTACATTTGAGACTGTTTTATGACATTACCTTGTTACATTTGGGACTCTGTGTCATATCAATGTTTATCATTACATTTGAGAATGTTTTGTGACATTACCTTGTTACATTTGGGACATTGTGTCATATCAATGTTTATTATTACATTTGAGAATGTTTTGTGACATTACCTTGTTACATTTGGGACACTGTGTTATGGTGACATCTGGCAGTAGGGACCTGAAGAATTGATATCTCAGTGGTTTAGGCCATTTCAGGATGTAAACCTCTGACCTAGATAACGTCTGTATGTTTGATCTCGTCACAACCACAGGTCGAAATTCTGTTTCTCCTTGCTGAAAAGCAAACCATACACCATTATTTTCATTTCTGAAACATTTAGAACTTCAGAGCATAATTATACCCACTGGTTTTAACATTAGATAGATCAATACAAGGGCTTTGATAATACAGGTTTCATTTCAATACTTCTGCTTTGATATTGTTTGTTTGTTTGTTTGTTTTACGTCCCGTCGAGTATTTTTCACTCATATTGAGACGTCACCAGATGTAGGTGAAGTACCACAAATTTAGACCTATGCTTAGCGCTCAGGGCCGTAGCAGTGAGGGTTCTTTAACGTCCCAACACCTACCGTGACACGGGACCTCCGTTTTTAAGGTCATAACCGAAAGACCCGTGATTCTCACTTCTAAATGCCGAGAGTTTAGTGAAGGAGCAATCACTACCTATTTTTCGTGTTAGGTTTGACGCGACCATGGCACGAGTGGGGCTCGAACTTACGACCTTCTGGTTACGAAGCGAACGCTCTAACCACTGAGCTACCGCGACTATGTATCATAATCTTTAACATTGAAAAGTATCCTTTCAACGTCAGCAGAATCATTTCACTGTAGCCTATTACTTCACGTAATTGCCTTTACTTCTGCTGGGTTTGATGCAGTCATTTAAGTTTATGAACCATTTTCAAAATTAAATAAACATGTTCCAATGTAATCTCTTATCTTTATTGTTAATCTTTTCTTAAATAAAATTAGAAAATTTAAAATCAAGTAATAAGGTTTTATTTAAGGCAGCAATACATAAATTGTGAGTACTTCAGAATTATCTTGTAAACATTCTGATGCATCGTTCCAGTCCCAGCAAGCATCACAAAAGGGCCCCGCTTAGTGGCATTATTTGCAAATTTCAAGATCCATAACATTCAACAACAGATCAGCTGGGTCTGCAACCCATTGAAATAAAACTAGGTATAAATTTTCAAATCGGTAGCTGCTGGAAAAACTAAATGAAGTCCAGAAAACTTTAAATTCATGATATTTGCTAAATTACAGGTCCATCACTCGTTCAAAAATAGGTCAACACAGCCCAAACTCAAACTTGACCTGTAACTCATTGATATGAGTTCATGTATAAGCTGCAAAGATAGCAAAACAGTGTGAAAAAACCATCAATGCATAGATGCATAGCCTGATCACTATAGGGCTCCCACCTATAGACAGGGCCCTAAAAAAGATACTTTTATACGAAAAAAATTCAATTCCTCACCGATTGGGCACACGTTATTAAAACTTACCACACCCTCTCCTTACAGCTGGTATGAAACATGTCACAATGTCCCTCAAATTGAGGTGACCCATACTTACATCAAAGGTCATGAGTTTAGCTGAGAAAGGGTCCTCTTCCTCCGGCTCGTTCTCATCTGCCTGACCTAACCGCAGAGTCTGAGCATCTATAGGACAGTCAAGGGAAATAACTCTTGTAGGGATAATGCAATACACATAATCCAAAAAATTAAATTAAAAGATTCTATACACGAGAAAGTCATTCAAAATTAACGTCATAAACTTAAAATACATGATTTAGTTCTCGTCTAAACAAAGAAAACACTTAAACATTTCATTTAAAGTGGTGCTGTTAAATTTTGATTACAACAGCATTCATTTCAGGCAGCATTTTGTAAAGTTCTTGTGACAAGGATACGACCAATCCGCCCCTCCTTCCAGCCCCGGTCCTCTTTCTTTTCTTTAGGTATGGAGAGGTCCAGAATCTGTACTGCCTCCTCGTCAGTCAGACTGCTGTCCAGGACAAACTCTACCAGGGGGAGCACCTCTGTGTGTAAACAACGCATCTATTATTATCTACATCTCATTCTCCACAAACACACACGAGAGATAAACATTATCTAATAAAAACAATTCTATCAAGATCTCTGTTGTTAGTATGCATGAATAAAATTCTGCACTTTATATATAAGGCATGTGCGTACATTTCAATTATAAGATACAGAACTTTATCAGAAAACCAAATAATTACATCTACATTTGAAATTTACTTTGAAATTTCATTAGCTAAAATTAAGACAGTCCTAGCTTGTTATTTGCAAACTGCAGTTAATGCAGTCAAACAGAAACTAAATTTACGGGCCAGGAATGGATTCATTTGTGTAAGTCTCTCATCACAAATTCATCAGAAACTTGGTTACAGGGGACACATTTGGTTTTTTTATAAGATTTAAGTTTTAGTTACAGTCTAGAATATGATTTGGAGTACAAAGAACAATGTACACTTGTTTCAAGTTTGACCTCGAACTTTGTGCATGGACTACTAACAAACTATAAACCACAGCTGGTTTCCAAATTGATACATTATACTGTACATGAGCTTTATATATTTTGAGGAACTAAATTTGCTCCAAATATTCCGATTTCCAGGCCCTCACTTAATTAATCTATCAAATGAAGTTTCATTATATTCTCTTTTCATAGTCGAGTCAGACCACAAAATCAAATGAGTACAGCACATAGTAACTTTCCTCAAAATTACGTTGGTTGTGTAACATTTCATTTGAGAATTTTTCATTCATATGGAGATATCGCCATTGGCAGTGAAGGGCTGCAAATTTAGGCTTATGCTCTCCATTTTGGCCATTGAGCACGGGAGGGATCTTTATCATGCCACATTGTTGTGACATAGGGCCTCTGTTTTTGCAGTCTCATCTAAACCACGGCCCCATTTACTTGCCTCATATGACAAGCAAGGGGTACTGAGGACCTATTCTAACCTGGACCCCTACAGGATTCAAAACTGTATCAACAAAACTAACTTTACTTACGGTTGGAAATTCACTGAAAAAAATAGCCAGACACAGGACTGGCTACTTTTAAGTTACCAGCCCTGCTCAAAATCTGCCAGTCCTGATAGCATCTGTACATTTTTGTGAATGAGGTAAAACTCTTAGAAATTATTGGTTTAAAAATAGGAACTGGCTATTTAAATTAGCCCAACCACCAGACTGTCATCTAAAGTTTTTTTCCCATCCGTCTGAGAAACAGACGGTCTCGGGCGATCAGGCGGACTATAATTTCCAACCCTGCTTTACTTAGAACAATCCACATGATGGCCTACCAAAATGACAAAACCACATTCATTGATAGTTTGAGATTCTAGCATTCAATAAGGTGAATAAAATGTTATTATTGTTAAATAAATGTTATATAAGTTAAACTATTATTATTATTATTATTATTATTAAAAGCACCCAATAAAGGTTGGGACTTTGGGGCCTGCATAAGACAAGGAGAGATATGAGATTTTGGCAAAATTAGGATGGTTGGAATCTTACAAGGTGTATCAAAAAATCTAACACACACTCACCAAATGAGACGAATGAGTGGACGAATGGCTGTCTACAATTAACGCAGCAGTTTCCACCATTGTTCAGGAGTGGGTTTGTTGTAGAGCAGCGATAACACATAGGTAGGAGATCCTGACAATGAACACAAAAATCGTTACCCCTCTTCCATCTAAAACATCTATAAACACTTTGTTACAACACAATTCCATATCATATGCATTGGTATTATATAATATGGATATATATATCTGTAGATGTATACATATTTTTTTTTACACATAATGTAACTGATTCTAAGCAACTACTGTCTTTACATGTGATATTCGTCTATTGTCTCTGATGAATGGAGCACCCTGCACACCTGGGAAGGAGTAGAGAAGGACCCCTGGGGCGGTCATTCACTGAGCTATAGTATGAACATTACCTCTGAGTCCTGAAATGCCTTGGAGCGGATCATCACGCTGCCCAGGTCGACCGCTTCCTGAAAGCGACTGGGGATTCTCAGAGATTGTAACTTCTCATACGCATAACGGGCCAACTTAAAAGCACCCAAGTTCTTACTCTGTTTGGCGAGTGCATACAATGTCCCTCTGAGACATCATTAAGGATCAGATCACTTGGTAAGTTAATCTTTAGTCTTGGTACACAGCTATTTCAATAAAGAGTAAACCACCCCTATAGTGAAGTGCTGGTGATCAACACTTTTGATTTGCTATATGTTTTAGAACTACAGTGAATACAAATCACTTTGCTCTAAGCATGGATTCATTATAAGTGTGTTCACTGTAACTGTGTTTTACTGTAAGTGTGAATTCATTATCACTGTGTTTTACTGTAAGTGTGAATTCATTATAAGCCTGTTCACTGTAACTGTGTTTTACTGTAAGTGTGAATTCATTATAAGCGTGTTCACTGTAACTGTGCTTTACTGTAAGTGTGAATTCATTATAAGCCCGTTCACTGTAACTGTGTTTTAATGTAAGTGATAATTCATTATAAGTGTGTTCACTGTAACTGTGCTTTACTGTAAGTGTGAATTCATTATCACTGTGTTCACTGTAACTGTGTTTTACTGTAAGTGTGAATTCATTATAAGTGTGTTCACTGTAACTGTGCTTTACTGTAAGTGTGAATTCATTATAAGCATGTTCACTGTAACTGTGTTTGACTGGAAGTGATAATTCATTAAAAGCATGTTCACTGTAACTGTGTTTTACTGTAAGTGTGAATTCATTATAAGCAATGCTCACTGTAACTGTGTTTTAATGTAAGTGATAATTCATTATAAGCATGTTCACTGTAACTGTGTTTTACTGTAAGTGTGAATTCATTATAAGTGTGTTCACTGTAACTGTGCTTTACTGTAAGTGTGAATTCATTATAAGCATGTTCACTGTAACTGTGTTTGACTGGAAGTGATAATTCATTAAAAGCATGTTCACTGTAACTGTGTTTTACTGTAAGTGTGAATTCATTATAAGCAATGCTCACTGTAACTGTGTTTTAATGTAAGTGATAATTCATTATAAGCATGTTTACTGTAACTGTGTTTTGCTGTAAGTGTGAATTCATTATAAGCATGTTCAGTATAACTGTGTTTTGCTGTAAGTGCGAATTCATTATAAGCATGTTCAGTATAACTGTGTTTTGCTGTAAGTGTGAATTCATTATAAATGTGTTCACTGTAACCATATTTTACTGTCAGTGTGAATTCATTATAAGCATGTTCAGTATAACTGTGTTTTACTGTAAGTGAGAATTCATTATAAGCATGTTCACTGTAACCGTATTTTGTTGTAAGTGTGAATTCATTATAAGCATGTTCACTGTAACCGTATTTTGTTGTAAGTGTGAATTCATTATAAGCATGTTCACTGTAACCGTATTTTGTTGTAAGTGAGAATTCATTATAAGCATGTTCACTGTAACCGTATTTTGTTGTAAGTGAGAATTCATTATAAGCATGTTCACTGTAACCGTATTTTGTTGTAAGTGTGAATTCATTATAAGCATGTTCAGTATAACTGTGTTTTACTGTAAGTGAGAATTCATTATAAGCATGTTCACTGTAACCGTATTTTGTTGTAAGTGTGAATTCATTATAAGCATGTTCACTGTAACCGTATTTTGTTGTAAGTGAGAATTCATTATAAGCATGTTCACTGTAACTGTGTTTTGCTGTAAGTGTGAATTCATTATAAGCATGTTCACTGTAACCGTATTTTGTTATAAGTGTGAATTCATTATAAGCATGTTCACTGTAACCGTATTTTGTTGTAAGTGAGAATTCATTATAAGCATGTTCACTGTAACCGTATTTTGTTGTAAGTGAGAATTCATTATAAGCATGTTCACTGTAACCGTATTTTGTTGTAAGTGTGAATTCATTATAAGCATGTTCAGTATAACTGTGTTTTACTGTAAGTGAGAATTCATTATAAGCATGTTCACTGTAACCGTATTTTGTTGTAAGTGTGAATTCATTATAAGCATGTTCACTGTAACCGTATTTTGTTGTAAGTGAGAATTCATTATAAGCATGTTCACTGTAACTGTGTTTTGCTGTAAGTGTGAATTCATTATAAGCATGTTCACTGTAACCGTATTTTGTTATAAGTGTGAATTCATTATAAGCATGTTCACTGTAACCGTATTTTGTTGTAAGTGTGAATTCATTATAAGCATGTTCACTGTAACTGTGTTTTGCTGTAAGTGTGAATTCATTATAAGCATGTTCAGTATAACTGTGTTTTACTGTAAGTGTGAATTCATTATAAGCATGTTCACTGTAACCGTATTTTGTTGTAAGTGTGAATTCATTATAAGCATGTTCAGTATAACTGTGTTTTACTGTAAGTGTGAATTCATTATAAGCATGTTCACTGTAACCGTATTTTGTTGTAAGTGTGAATTCATTATAAGCATGTTACCTGTAGCCGTGTTCTACTGAATGTTTAATCAGCAGCCTATGCATGACTCTCGCCCTGTATATCCTGATAGTTAAGATTAAAGTATTTAACACTAATGTCAAGAATTGTGCAAGCTCAACTAAAGCTTTGTAACTAACTGGAATTTCCTCTGACATTTGTAATTATTAATTACACAAAGGATACACTTTGGAGATTCCGTGTGGGATACCACCCTGACTCATGTGTAGCAGGTAACGGGAAATATTGAACAGAGCTTCAGGTAAATGTGATGTGAAAGGCTCATCCTGTAATTCAAAAACAACTCACATCTGATCAGGAAGTAATCATAGGAACCTGGGTCAAAGACAATGCACTATAAATGAAAAAAAAGGAGGAAAATCAAACCATGAATATATATATATATATATATATATATATATGTATATGTATGTATATCATTTTCAGCAGTGAAATACTGAAATTTATCCTTTCAATAAAATTGATATTTTCACAGTTGTTAATTTCACTGTGAAAATAACATCCGGAATTGTCATAAAATTCATCCACAACAAATACGACCACCTTTATTTTACATAACAAAATATACTTTATCATGCTTTTACTTCAATATTAAAATAAAATTTAATCAAAGTTGTTTTATTGTTCAAATGTATTTATTCCTATATACATTACATTTTTCTTATGGTACTATATTTTTAGCACAATATTGTTTTGAACGTTCAGTACAGGGTGGGTTGAAAGGAAGTCTGGAAGTGGTTAGACTGAAAGGAGTTCCCTCCATTGTTTACATATTGTTATAGTGCATTATCCTCAACCCAAGCACCTATGTAAATAATCCTCCAAACACAGCTCACATCTAATAGGAAATAAATACAAAAGAATCTGCAATGGAAGTTTGTCTGTGAGCAATGAGAATGTTCTGTGTCTCTTACCTTAGTACAGCACGGACACCTGAGATATTCCTTAAGGCTACACAAACTGTGTATCTCTGAATGGAGACTCACTGTGTATCTCTGAATGGAGACTCAATGTGTATCTCTGAATGGAGACTCACTGTGTATCTCTGAATGGAGACTCACTGTGTAAATCTGAATGGACACTCACCGTGTATCTCTGAATGGAGACTCACTGTGTATCTCTGAATGGACACTCATCGTGTATCTCTGAATGGTGGCTCACCGTGTATCTCTGAATGGAGACTCACTGTGTATCTCTGAATGGACACTCATCGTGTATCTCTGAATGGAGACTCACTGTGTATCTCTGAATGGAGACTCACTGTGTATCTCTGAATGGTGGCTCACTGTGTATCTCTGAATGGAGACTCACTGTGTATCTCTGAATGGTGGCTCACCGTGTATCTCTGAATGGAGACTCACTGTGTATCTCTGAATGGACACTCACTGTGTATCTCTGAATGGAGACTCATCGTGTATCTCTGAATGGAGACTCACTGTGTATCTCTGAATGGAGACTCACTGTGTATCTCTGAATGGTGGCTCACTGTGTATCTCTGAATGGAGACTCACTGTGTATCTCTGAATGGAGACTCACTGTGTATCTCTGAATGGTGGCTCACAGTGTATCTCTGAATGGAGACTCACTATGTATCTCTGAATGGACACTCATCGTGTATCTCTGAATGGTGGCTCACCGTGTATCTCTGAATGGAGACTCACTGTGTATCTCTGAATGGAGACTCACTGTGTATCTCTGAATGGAGACTCACTGTGTATCTCTGAATGGAGACTCACTGTGTATCTCTGAATGGTGGCTCACTGTGTATCTCTGAATGGTGGCTCACCGTGTATCTCTGAATGGAGACTCACTGTGTATCTCTGAATGGACACTCATCGTGTATCTCTGAATGGAGACTCACTGTGTATCTCTGAATGGAGACTCACTGTGTATCTCTGAATGCTGACTCACCGTGTATCTCTGAATGGAATGGTAGGCATAGTACATGTCAGCCTTTCTCTGAAAGTCTTGGAACTTTGCCAGCATTTCTTCACGTTTATCTGAATCTTCTGTAAGAGATAACACAATATTTCTTCAATTAAATTCCTCTAATTCAAAATTATGAAAGAAGAAGTGCATTACGCTCTTAAATCTAAAAGTAAGCCCACTTTTCATCTGAAGCCATGACCAGAACTATAAAAATATTTCCTAGACATAGACCTACAAGTACACATAAAGTATATATAACATGGACAATCAAGAATTTATCATTTTTCATTTTTTAAATATGAAATATAAATCAATTCTTTAATTTGCAATCAGAAATCAGAATAAGATAACAGAGTTTTAAAAATTTCTCCAATAGTAAAGAAAATAAAAAAAAAAAATAAAAAATAAAAAAGCTATGAGAAGCTGCAATAAAAGAATAATATAAAACACACACAATAACAGAATGCTTATTACATACATTAATAATAAAGTTTTTATTTCACAGGCATTTAATTGGAAAACTTGTTTAATACACACCAGAATCAGAATTGTGAAATTTTAACAAAGAAACGTGTGAAAGAAAGACTCTTTTATTCTTTAATCATTTTTCTGGAAATGTTCCAGATTTCTCACACATAGGAGTGGTATCAGATCAAAATATAGACACTAAATCTCTTGTATTTTGTGCAAAGTTGTGGTTTTAAGTTTTAGAATATGGAATACAATGTGTGATATTTTACAAGCCATACCATTGCTTTCTGTATAAATCAGAAATTCGAAAACAATGATTAGACATACGATCAAGTGGCACTCTTGTCCAATTAACAATCAAAACAGACAGAATCATTCTACATTCACCATGAACGCTCTCAACTAGTGACTCGCTGAATTTCACAGCTGTTAAAATACATCACCACAGCTGACACATCATTTTTTTTTTTTCTGTGTATCTTTACATAAAACATCTGCCTGCATGAAGATTATTATATTCCAAAACCCCATAGATATACACCAGCTGACTGAATCTGATCATGTGTCAACTATCATGATATATTTTGTCAGCCCTCAAGAGGAATCACAATAATCCTGAAATGATTCGAAGTAGCTCTACAACACACAAAATGCGTCAATATCATATAACTACACTCAACAAATTAACTACATCATCCTGCAACACTCCAAGCTTACCTGGGTTATTTTTTTTTTTAAATAATACTATAAATCATAACTTCCACAATTTCTACAGCAAAGATCAGTTGTTTGTAATAGAGGCTGTTTGTTACTTTGGTGGGTGAAAATTACCCCCGGTGTGCCTCTTCAGCTTATAATCTGTTACAGATTACTTCACTACCACTATCTAAAGGGGAATGCAACCACATTAAAATCTGACCTTTTCTTAATGCTCGGATACTCTTATGTTGGAAAAGACAGAAGTATCAGATATCCGAGCAATGAGAAAAAATCTGATTTTGATTAAATTGGGGATGTTCTAATTGCCTATTCAAGCTAAATACTGAACACTTCCTTTCTGACAGCCATTCAAGCAAAACCTATAAACCATGAATACAAACCATCTTCTTCCTCTGAAATCAGTTAAATTAGCTTAAAAACCAGTTCTGAACCAAAGAAAAAACAAAAACAATAAAGAAAAAAAAAAAATAATGAAAGTTTTAAAATAAAACTATTACATTGCTTGAAAGAATTATTGTGAAAAAGAGAAAAAGGAAAGAACCTCGACTAGAATAGCGTGGGTAGGTTGCTCACCTCTTGCGATATCTAGACACTGCATCGAGAGTTTCCAGAAGTAATATCCGGCATCGTTAAAGCGACTCTCAATAACAGCATTGTGAGTAAGCTGTTCCAACACTTTCACAGCCTCCCCTTGCAGACCAGCCTTGTGGAAAGCTGCAAATCAAAATTATATGGTAAATTCCTCTCACAAAGAAGCGTGGTGATAAAGTATTGTAAACTTATGAGATGCCATGATTAAATGTTGAGATACACACCTTCTTGAGCGTCATCGAATTTGTCATTCTCGGCGAGCCACTGAGCGTACGGGACATAGACTTCCTCTTTGAACTCTGTGTGTTTTTCTGCCAACGTGAAAGCCTGTCAAAAAGAATTAAAATTCAGGATAGATGACAAGAGAGTTACAAGTCAGAAAGTTTACATCCTCTTATAAATAGGTGATAGGTCCTTGCTTTCATTGAGAAATGAACACATTGATTAAGTTCCCCGACACTACATTGGTGGTTATGGTTACAAAATATAAAATTATTCTTACGTCCTCCCAGTGCTTGGCCTCCACATGCAGACTGATGAGAGCTCGAATGTCACCCATCTTGCTGTACACTTCCGCAGCGAACGGATATTGTTCCATTTTTGTTAAGTGTACAGCTGCTCGACTCAGGGCCTCCCTGTCAGCCTTGTCCAGCTTACGAGCCAAATCAATCAACCTGTCATAACATCCGATCTCATTTATGTACAATTCGCACTTGTTTTAATATGAAACCACAAAAAATAAAGAAACTATGAATGTTTTCATACACATATAAATTACAACCTTCCTACTGAAGTTAACAAATATCTACAAAATAATGCTTTACAAAGGGGCTATTCATAACATCTCAAATAAAATGTTATTTATTAAACATTTTGATAGATATTCTGATTTTGTAGCTAAAACTGAATCTCACATATCAGCCCATCCATGGTCCCCTATGATGTCAATTGCCTTGCAGAATTCACCAGCTGAGATGTACATTTCAGCAGCTGCTTTGGGTTCATTGCTACTCTTGGCCCAGTCAGCTTGTTTGGTAATCAACATCTTCTTATCCAGGGGGTCCCCTGAACCGATGTATTCCTGTAAATAAATTAGGTTTCCATCTTTTTATTCTCTGATGAACAAGTGAAAACAAAGATGAGAATACCCGTAAATCCTTCTCAGCAAAATTTACGGCACTGTGGGTTCATCAGTTTTCCATGTATTTGTAACGTGGTACAATCGAACATTTTGTGGTCAGTGAACATGAACATTGTAGTATCAATATGCTAAAAGTATCTGTATCTCTTCTACCTTAGCGTGATCAAACATTCTGAGGTCAGTGAACATGAACATTGCAGTATCAATATGCTAAAAGTATCTGTATCTCTTCTACCTTAGCGTGATCGAACATTTTGCAGTCAGTGAACATGAACATTGCAGTATCAATATACTAAAAGTATCTGTATCTTTTCTACCTTAGCATGATCAAACATTCTGAGGTCTGTATACATGTTCATGGCCTTCTGTTCAGCTCCCGACTTTTTGAACAGTTTGGCTGCCTCATGGAATTTTGCCTGGTAGCTGTATACGTCACCTAGGAACACCATATTGTCATTCTCACCTCTCTTCTTTCTCTCCTGAAATCAGATTTAATGTTACCAATATAACTGATACTATAGATCACCTTATTTTGATGTGAATACAATGTATTCATTCTGGAGAGACAGTTTTCACTAATCAGCACTTGATGCTCAAGTCTTCTCTGTGGAATAGTTTACTGGTGAGAATTAAATATTTGCAAATGGCTAGTTTCACAAAATTATGTGTAAGTAAAATGCAATTTACATTACATACATGTACAATCATGTTCTTTATCCTATTCATTTTTTATTCTCTTTTTACCTGTATTCAATACACAGATTATGCATCTTTATTCTCTGAAGTTACCCATATATTTAACAGGCAATAGGTTCCTCACATCTGTCATCGAGATGAACACACGATACTGACCTCTATGGAGTGAAAGAGCTCCAGATGAACACACGATACTGACCTCTATGGAGTGAATGAGCTCCAGATGGACACACGATACTGACCTCTATGGAGTGAATGAGCTCCAGATGAACACACAATACTGACCTCTATGGAGTGAATGAGCTCCAGATGAACACACGATACTGACCTCTATGGAGTGAATGAGCTCCAGATGAACACACAATACTGACCTCTATGGAGTGAATGAGCTCCAGATGAACACACGATACTTACCTCTATGGAGTGAATGAGCTCCAGATGGACACACGATACTGACCTCTATGGAGTGAATGAGCTCCAGATGAACACACGATACTGACCTCTATGGAGTGAATGAGCTCCAGATGAACACACGATACTGACCTCTATGGAGTGAATGAGCTCCAGATGAACACACGATACTGACCTCTATGGAGTGAATGAGCTCCAGATGAACACACGATACTTACCTCTATGGAGTGAATGAGCTCCAGATGGACACACGATACTGACCTCTATGGAGTGAATGAGCTCCAGATGAACACACGATACTGACCTCTATGGAGTGAATGAGCTCCAGATGAACACACGATACTGACCTCTATGGAGTGAATGAGCTCCAGATGAACACACGATACTGACCTCTATGGAGTGAATGAGCTCCAGATAGCGAAGATCCTTGATTCTGATGAAGGCTTTCTTGGCAGTGTCAAAATCTAACCCCTCCAGAGCCTCATGAGCCAGCACTTCCCAGTCCCCATCTGTCACCCCCAGACATGCTACTTTGTAGGCGTCCCTAATAAAAGTCAAATGTCGCAATGAGTTTATACACGCATAAATAATAGTATAAATGATACTGCATGTATTGAATCAAACAATTATTGAATGACAACTCATCCACTAAAATCAATGACTGCCTGGGGTGAATATCACTTGGGGTTGATACACTGAGATGTTGACTTTATGAAAGGTCAACAATTATCTTATCATATGACTTAATTACACTACTAGTATTTCTCTCTATAACGATCACGATAAGACATTTTTTTTTCCTGAAATCACTGGACACCAAGAAGAATACACGACTCCTCTCAAGGATGCGATTTCACAATGTCATACAGCTGATTTAACTGGCGATAATCAGAACAATACTACAAACATGGATACTTTTATTGGGTAAAAATTTGCTATTTTCTGTAACAGTGTCTGTGTTGAAGCAATTTTTGCAGAATATATATATATATTTTTAAAAATTAATCCAAATTAAATTGAATTAATAGAGATTGTTTTTAAATCTTTTAACAATTATAGCCACAGTATTTGAACTTTCACTACGAGACTGATACTTTGGAGAAGATACTGGTATATGATATATTGACTTGGTAAGGAGATATTGACTTGGTGGAGATGATACTGACATGGTATACAAGATATTGACTTGGTAAGGAGATACTGACTTGGTGGAGATGATACTGACATGGTATACAAGATATTGACTTGGTAAGGAGATACTGACTTAGTGGAGATGACTTGGTAAGGAGATATTGACTTGGAGGAGATGAGACTGATACATTGGAAAATATATTGAATTGATAGCATAGAGACTGACATGGTGAGGAAGATATTGACTTGTTGGATAAGAGACTGACAGGTGAAGAAGCCCCCGAAGTGGCATCCATATTATACTTACCTGAAGAGCTTCTTTTCCAGGTACTGATACATGGAGGCGGACTGCGGGACGTCTACTGAAGACATGGAGTAGATGTGGAGACAGAAAATCTTAGATCCACTAAAGCCCACCACAAAACCCTGTTGGAATCACAATGTGCATTTTACTGGAATCACAAAGTGCATTTGACTGGAATCAAAACGTGCATTTGACTAATGTATTCAATGCTTACTGAGAAATGAAATTTAGACTGACCTGGCTTAAAGAAGACTTAATCTGGCTTTATATTTATTTACCCACTTTATATAGTAAAGATATAGTAAAGGCAGTTTATAAGAATAGTTTATTTTGATCCAGGGCCCAGTGGAATTACTATGACAGTGTGTATAAAAAATGATAATGATTGATAACAAAAATAGAAACAATGGATAATGCTTATATACACTAAAATACAAAGCACATCTGTGTGCCTAGATTATCATTAATTCTCTCTTTGGGGAAAAATTGCTGAGTTGTCTTTTTAAGATTATGAAATGTTACGAATACGCACTCGGTTAATAATCGACAAACTATTGCATATTCATAGCGATTTGTACAAGATGAATTGATAAGTCTTTAAAAAAAAGTTTTAGGTTTATATCCCTTCATACACACCATTCTGTAATACAGAAATAATAAATGAAATACACAGTATACATACTTAGTAGCTGAAATTTCAGCAACCTTTTATTTACCATCTTTCAACAACTTAAAATACAAAATGTGGCAGAAATCTTTTCTACCTTCTGAATCAATTTCCATAATACCTGGCTATTGGCTATAAAAATGAAATTGGCATATCTGTCTTTTAGTCTTCAGGTTGGGTAAATTAATGCCCATACTGCTTAAACTTGGAACATGTGTACTATATCACACCATGTTTCATTGTCATAACACATACCTAACATTTAAGCACTCAATACATCATTGTGCACCCCACCTACCAATTTTGTTGACACAAAAATTCTCAACTCCCTCAATTTAAAAAAACAAAAAAAAACAAAACAAGAACCAAGCATTTTTCAATATGTCCAACTTTTCCAAAAATACTGCAATAACAGAATTCCTATCTACTAATAACTCCAACATGACCAAAAGATTCTTACCTCCTATGAAAACCGACAAAAAACATACAACAATGTAATCATTCTACGGGAATCTTACTTATGTACAAATACATTTGTTAAAACAAACAGATTGTGTTCACAAGGCAAGAATTTCCTGTATGTGACCAAGTTTTGCTTTAGCATGACTAACTTTCATAAGCAACCTTGACCTAAATGTGTTTTAGATTTCATCAACGATGAAGTCTGTGGCTTGCATAAGTCAAAAGTTATTCTTTAATCAAGCTTGACCCTGATATGCAACCTTTTAGCTGAGCAAATATTAAGTTTCTAACTTGCAAAGCTCAGAACGCATGACAAAGTTTAAGTTTTGGACAGATGAACAAGATAGACAAACCAGCAGGCCGAAAAAAAAAACCAAAAAACCACAAAAAGTGTACAAAACATGTTGTGCTCATTAGAGGTATAGAAACTGATCAAATGGAGTACACACAAATGTGAGTTCAAACTGTAGCTTACCTGTAACTTTTGTTGGTGAACAGGAAAGTTGCTGGCCTTGATATTCAGTAGACCGTTACCCGAGAAACAAAGCATGTCTTCGTAATGTGTATTCCAAGCTACACTGTTAGCATTTGGTTCCTGTTGTAAAAACAAAAATTTAAATGGTATTACATATTGTACCAGTACATGAATATTAAAGAAACTTTCTTACAGTACCTAAATGTCAAGTTAGGTCACCAAAATCTGCAATACAGATTTACATACCTGGAACAAGAGATCTTTAGTGTTAATGTCGTACACCAGACAGGTATTGTGTTCGTCCACCACTGCCAATTTTGTCCGGGAGGCGCTGACATCCAGACACCTTACTGATGTACTCTGTTTCAACAGCATGATGGGAAAGGCATTGTCCACGAAAATCTTCATAATCTGATATCAAGACAGCAAAACAATCACTAATCAGTATTATTTACATGTACTCAAAATAACATTCATTTAATGGCAAACTGATAGTTGCCCTGACATGTCTACAAGAAGAGCTCTGATCTACAATACCACAGAAATTTCAAAAATTCTCATTCAACATGCAAAATAGAGTTCAGACATAATGACTTAGTAACCTGTTAGAATTAACCAGTTATACATAGAACACTAGATTACTGGTACAGCACAGCCTGATAAATGTTAATGTCAACACAAGAAAGCATTAGTGCTGGAGTAACACTGCACCACAAAACACAGGTATTAGAACAGAAATCAAGGTTGGCCCAAAGAAAAGGTGGTGCAAGGATGACCTTGTGGAGGTGAAGGTCAAAGGTCATGCACCCACCTGACCATCCTTCAGGCCAACCATGAGAGCCTCACTGCCTGGGGGGTGATTGGGCGTGACACGTACCTGCCCGTTCTTCAAGCCAACCAAGAGCCCCTCTCGACCGCTGGGTCCGCCAATGACCTTTATGTACCGAATCAGGGACTCCATCAGCCACTCTTTTTCTTTAATTCCTTGGAAGGAGTAGCACTGAAGTCTTTTGTCCTTTTAGATTGAATAAAGAACTTATCTGATTAACTAAACTAATACTTATAATATGTAATGATTATTTTCCTCTCTGTAGCATTTAAAACTTTTCCATCTATATACAAATAAGAATGTAATGCAAAACTTATCAAATTTACAATTCTGAAATATTGTCACTGCTTTCCCCCTTTTTAACAATCTACCAACCCTCCACATATGAAATGATCACCTGACAGAGGATGATGTTCTGGGAACAAACCACCAACAGATTGCAGTCAAATTTCTTGTTGATCTTCTCTTTCACTTTATAGTGCATGTCAGCAGCATCGTCAGAATACAACTCGTAGATGACGATTTTGTCTGGAAGTTGTACCTACAGTATATTGTGATCAATCGCGATGTCAGCAAATAGAGAGAAGCGAGAAATAATATATCAGAGCACGTCAACTTTACTTATATGTGTACGTCAAACACTTCAATTTAATAAGTGAAAATTGTGTAATCCAACACCTGTGTACTCTGTTTCACTGGATGTTCCGACCCATATTTTCATACACAAGTACTCCAAAATCCTATACTACAGGTACTGTGTAATACTATAGTATATGACGATGACTTACTGCTAGTCTGTGTCTGTAGATAGCTATTTTCTTCACTAAGTCTCTGCATTTGATCCTCACTGAAATTTGGATTAAATATATCATTATTTAGTTAGTATCAGAAAATTTCATATTTAGTATAATATCTAAGTAGCCATTGCTTAAATGTACAAATTTGACAAAGATTGTATTCACAACACACTAGTAGTGGTTTGTCTTTTTTCAAAACAATAACACTGATAATTCTACAATATGATGTCATAAATACATTTATTTCTGGAGGAAAAAGTGCACAATTTTGTACCTTATTCATCTCTGCAATTACAAAATGATTTTGTGAAATTATTGCTTCTAAATTTTATATATCTACTGTAACAACATAAATCTTCCAAAATTGCTAATAAGATTAGTTTTGTTATTTTTTTTTTATTTTTTCTTTTACAAATCTTTATTTTTTTCGGATAAAAACATATGCTGGCTGTGAAATTATATTTTCATACAGAAAACAATGACATTTCAAGTACAATATACCAAATAATTATAAAAGATGCAACACTGGTTGTAAATTTCAGATTAGTTTCACCATACAAGAATTGTAATTTCAAATAGATGTACATGTATTTCACATCAGATTCTCAAAACATTGAGGGTCCAAATTGTGCTCTTTTTATGCATAGTTTTTTTTCATGTACAAACATCGACTTGAACACAACAACAGAATTCCAGATCCATAATCTAAGAATACATGCAAAAGAAAAAGAATTACAGAATTCTATAGCAACCCCTTTCCTCACCAAATCAAAAACATTTAAAACAAATATAAAGGTGATACCTCCAAAACCAGAGCCGATTTTCCAAATTTTGAAGAAACTTTATCAAATTTTGTGAAAACAAGATGTATCTGTCATGAAAATCTGAGAAAATGTGTTTGTGATATACAGATGCAACAAAGAAATGCTCCAAGGTCAGGTCACAAGGTCAACAACTTTAGTGCCATAAGAAAGATCTTGTTACAAGGAATGCTTAAAAAAGTCATAATTGTGAAATACGAGAGCCCTATCATTCACCATTCAAAAGTATTGAGTGAGGTCAAAGTTATGAAATCTGGATCATAATACAAGGATGAAAGGAAATGTCTTACAAAATCTATACAAAAAAAATACGAAAGTTCTACCTTTAATAGTTCAGGAGTTATTGCCTATGTTTCTTTAAGAGTAGGTCAAACTCCAAGGTCAAATTAACAAGGTTAAAACTTCGGTACCAAAAGAAAGGAATGCACATTGAAAAATGAGTGACTTGGTACCAAAAGAAATTTCTTGTCACAAGCAATGCATACATAAATATGAAAGTTGTATCACTCACCATTCAAAGGTTACAAGCAAGGTTACAGTTCATTTAGTCAAACTTCAAGGTCAAGGTCACAAGGTCAAACATCGTGGCATGAAATGAAATTTCTTACCATCAGGAATCTATACACAAAATTTGTTTGCCCTACCCAGGTGGTATTGTCTAGGTTAGAGTTTCTTAAAAGTAGGTCATTCTTCACAAGGGTATAAACTTTAGTATCAAATAAGTCTGTCACAAGAAATGTACACACAAAACATAAGATCCCTATCACTCACCATTCAAAACTTATGAAAGCTCTACCCCCAAGGCCTAGTATTTGAAAAACTATGTGTATACCAAGAAGCCTTTATTTCTGGTCCTGTTGATCTTGAGTAGATTTTTAAATGACCCCACCCTATTTTTGCCTTTTCTTGATCATCTCCCCTTTGAAGGAGCATTGCCCTTCATTTGAAAAAAAAAATGAATCCCCTTCACCTAGGAATGATTTGTACAAAGTTTAATTGAAATTGGTGCAGCGGTTCTGGAGAAGAAAAAGAAAGTACGAAAAGTTAACTACAACAACGAAAACAACAGAAGCTGGGCAATTTCAATCAGAAAAGCTCACTTGAGCTTTGAGGTGAGGTGAGCTAAAAAGGATGTATGAATGCAGGGAATATTCATCTACATAACAAGGAAATACATCATTGTGTTTTTACACAGAGTCTTTGAGAACATATCAACTGCACACTATAAAGATATCTACCAAATGCAAATATGTTGTTTAACCTAACAAGGACAATGTGTGTTTTTGAACTACCAAGTTATTAAAATTTCAAATCATGCACAATAAAAACTGTGATGTTCTTAAATTCAAATTGGAGACCAAAAAAAAATTATCTAAAAACACACGCCCCTTGTAAAAAAAAATCTACAATATATACTTAGAATTAGTTTAAAAGTACAATTCCACTTAATTTGCGTTAATTAATTTAAAATAGTACGTGTGATTAGGGTACCTACTCTAACCAACATCTAACTAATACACGGTATATACAGAACCAAATACACATAAATACAGACAACATCTAACTAATACACGGTATATACAGAACCAAATACACATAAATACAGACAAAATTCAGTTGTCATCACATGACAAAGATCAATAGTCGAGAGAATAACAATGACATGGCTAAAAGTTAGTGAGAGAGTTGCCAGTCAGCCAATGAGAATAAAGCTCTATCTGACTGTACACCAATCAGATGTGAGATGTCTCACCACAATAACTGCCTTGATTTAGCGAAAACGTGTGAGTTTTGTCAACTAAATTGAAAGGAAAATCAGCAATGAAAACGGTCAAATAATTCTAATACTAACAGCTTTACTTTGCAGAGAGTAAATAATATTTTAAAGTAAAAACAAAGACTAAAAGAGACTTTAAATTTTATGCATTGCAATTACTGAATTCGCCCAAAGGGCTTGACATGTCTCCACCTTCCCCTTTTAAATCCACCACTTTATATCAGAGTGATGCATTTCAATGACTATTTGTCTAAAGTTACTAAAATACAGACGATGATACAATCATGAAAAATTCTTTGTTGATTTCCCCCATAGTACATCACAACATAGCACTGCTCTTTTAAGACATAAATCCATTATCATAAAACAGAGGTTCGTAAAACACAACAAATTCAAACATGTAACTGTACAGTTCAATATTTCCATGTTATGAAGATAGTACTATCACACATATCTCATTTATTCCCCAAGTGACCTTAACATTATGAAGCAGACTGAAGGTCATAGTTATGACACATCCTCAGATCGAAAGCAACATTTGTGTCAAGTACACTTATGTTCATCCAGTGCTGTTTTCTTTCAAAGTATTGAATTATAAAACTTTTTCTCCAAGTGACCTTGACATTTGGGTACATGAAGGATCAAGACACATTCTCAAGTCATTAACAAATCTAGTGTTGCTTTGTTACAAACTTGACACAAACCTTAAAGTTTACCTCTCAGACACTGACCTTCTCTGACATTGACCTTATCTGACATCGACCTTGTGCAAATGACTGTATTTCAGGCCCATAACAGACCCTAAGGATAAAGTAATCCTTGTGTTAAGTATGAACATCTAATAGCTTTGATACAAAGATAAGACCCAGACATTATCTAAAAACAGATGAATGGACTGACAGGATGTTTCCTTTAGTATTTTTTTTTTTATTTTGAATCTATGTACAGGGTCAAGGGACACCTTACCAGGTACATGTATTCTGTTTCTATAAATAACTCAGCTTCCTTCATCTAGCATACAATATAAACAGCACATAGCGGAACTCAAAATCAAACTCAGTGTGAGCAGCACACAGCGGAACTCAAAATCAAACTCAGCGTGGGCAGCACACAGTGCAGTTTGCTGGATTTCCTACCTTTCTGGTCAGTGATAAGATGCTGTATAATCACGTCAGTCATATTGTCCCTGTAGGCATACCTATCTTTGTACAGACCATGGACAGTACTGAAAATCAGCTGATAGTATGCAATGGTTCCGTCTTGACATCCCACAGCCTGCAGAACAGGAAAACCCAACTGGAGTCACACTGTGTCTTATATGTTATAAAATATCATATTTAATACTGATGTAGCTAAAGATTATTCATTCAAACTTTTCAAATCAATGATACTACATGCATATTTCAAATTCAATTCTTACCAAGAACATAACTGCCACAAAATGTATTTGTTATTACACATACAAAATTATAACATTACTTTGAAATAATACATAGAAAATCTCTAGGAAAAATGCAGAAAAATTGTAGCACATTTAATAAATACAGTGTTTATGGAAACTAAGTGTATCTTAATTATAATATGTTTTATTATATTAAACAAACTTTAAGGCAAGTAACTTGATGCATACATATAAGTGACAGGTAATGGTACATGATATTTAGAGTTACTTCCCTTTAGTCTTATAATAATAATAATAATAATAATAATAATAATATATGCATTTATATAGCGCCCTATATAAAAATAAATTTACCCTAAGGCGCTGAACATGATAAAAATTATATCACATGACCACATTAACAAAAAGCCTGTGAAAAAGGTTCTCAGAAAATTTCTTTAAATTAGAGATTATTTTTGTGAAAAAACATTTGTCTCTCCTGCTCCCCAAATTGAAAGTGCTCTAAATTAAACTTCCTCCCCTTAATGTACTGCATGGTATGGAGGAGAAAGCATGAGCAGGAACATATACATTATGAATTCTGATAAGCCATAACGGATGAGAAGTGTTCACAATTTTTTTTTACACCTTCCACTCCTCTTAGATCCACTATAACTTTAAGGACAATAATTGGATCCCCCTGTCCCTACAATATGCACATATACAAATAGTATTGAAGTAATATACAAAGTTTCAAGTCTATCGGATAAGCCATATGGAAGAAGTGTTCACAAGATATTTTAACATCCTCCACCCCTTTTAGATCCACTATAACATTAAGGATAACAATTCGATCCTCCTGTCCTGACAATATACACATCTACAAATGGCAATTAAGCTTTTGTATCAAGTTTCAAATCTAGCAGATACATGTAAGCCATATAGGAGAAGTGTTCACAAGATTCTGTGACAGACAAAAAGTACAAAAACACTATATAATGTATCCCTGAAAGTGGGGAGACATGATTATTCAAAAGGACAATGAAATTATTATAGGAATATATCAGCTATTATTGTAGTATATCACACTGCATACATAATGTCTAGGAATTGTTGTATATATTATCAACTGAACTCACCACATAGTTTGAGTCTGGCTTGACCGCTGCTGACCAGGTCCAAGAAGTCTGGTCTCCAATGACCCCGAGTTTGACCCCTTCCTTGGTGTGAAGGCAGCACTGTTTGTTGGATCCCCCCACTACGACATACTCCCCCCGGGAAAACCAGCTGACATAATTAGGATCGTAGCCAAGATTTCTGTCTTTTCCAATCTACAAAATACATGTATCATCACATTCCCATGGACTTCTGTAATCTCTTTAACATGTACCCTGTATTGTAACATCCTCTGTACTACAGTACACCTCTGGATTCTTCACTGTCTCTTGTACCCTGTATTGTAATATCCTCTGTACTACAGTACACCTCTGGATTCTTCATTGTCTCTTGTACCCTGTATTGTAATATCCTCTGTACTACAGTAAACCTCTGGATTCTTCATTGTCTCTTACACTGTCCACAATGGACACAGTGGGTACCACAGTACTCAGAATGACTGTATGATTCAGAAATGAATTGCGTTTTTGAAAATACAAGAGGGGATGAACTGTGATGCTGCACACCAGCAGACTTCATGAAGAGTCAATGCTGCTGTGAAGCATCAGAGGGCATACCCTCATGTATTAATATTTAAAATAATATAAAACTTATTTTTTCTTAATGACATTCTACTTTCATTTTTGCCGGAATCCCCAACCATTAAAATAGATGTACTATATTTCAAGATTCAAAAGCGCACTATTCACCAGCTCTAGTGCGTTCATGAGGGAGTGGATATCATTTACAATTTGTAAGGTATCAAAGGCAAAAACAATGAAAATGTGAAGTTTGGTGCTGAAATGCATATAGATGTGCAAACCACATATATTTGCTGACTGCCAAAAAAATAAATATTAAATTAGAAAAAATTCCAATTTGAGAATTCAATTCCCAAAAAATGTCAATTTCATTGCTTACCTGTTTCCCTGACAACTGATAGAAAGATAACCTTTGACCCCAGTCAGCTACTGCAAGGATATCATAGGATTCTTCTCTGAAAATTGTATGCACATGGTATAAATAGCAAATCTCTTGTGTATAGTTTGTGTATAAAATGTGCAAAATTATTGAAAATGTATCATTTTTTCTTTACCAGATGCACAAATACCCGATATGAAAAAACTTGTGTTTTTTCACACAATGTACACAAAACATGTGCAAAACTAAGCCCCTCACCAAACCTCAAAACCATAATGATTGCCCCACCCCCTACCCTCACAGATCAAAGAAGCCTGACATTCTGTAACTTACTTTTTGATCTTTAGAAAAACATTTTCTGCTGGTCTAAAACAACAGAATGGTGTTGGTATGTATACCATACTATTTACATGTCAAGTGTATCAATATAAAAGAGGAAATTTGGGGATTTCTTTTTATGATACATACCTACTGTAGATGGCCCTTCAGACAAAAGTGGTTTTAACAGTAAAAACTGTTAAAATTTAAGTCTAAGGCTCAATATTTCAGATTTAAAATATCTTTTACCACCTTAAAACTTAGCACATCCTCCCGTAATCTCTTGAAGGTAAATGATCCTATCCTAGCTGTAAGTCATATTCTGGTGGAGGTAATATTAGTTATATGGGTCTAATCAGGGGTGTACAGGATTTTACACCGATGTGTAAATCAATACACCTTGAGGCCACAGGCTGCATTGATTTACAGACCTTTGTAAAATCCTGTACACCCCTGATTAGACCCATATAACGAATTTATTTCCTATGTCACCTTTAAAGATAGTGTAATTGTTGTATATAACCCTAACCACCTTTCTGCCAGGGAATATTAAAATTACAAATGCAACGTTAAATGTGACGTTAAATGCGAGTTACTCTCAACACTGCGTAAATGCGATAATGTAACAATGCATTTACGCTATTTTATGATTACGCTAATCGAACCTAATCCTTGCTGTAAATCATAAGTTTTACATTCAAAGATCAATTAGCATATTGAGCTCTTAAAACCTCGGGATATCGTGAACATTCACCTGCTAATCGACCCTAATCCTTGCTGTAAATCATAAGTTTTACATTCAAAGATCAATTAGCATACTGAGCTCTTAAAACCTCGGGATATCGTGAACATTCACCTGCTAGGGTTCCACTGCAAGGACCAGATTGGTGATGTGGCTGCATTAGGCCTCTCTATTTTCACTTTCTCTTCTCCACCCTGTATTAGAAAAATCTGAACTATAGTGAATGAACCAAATTTACACATGCACAGTGATAAATTTAGAATCTTATAGAATAGGTGCTTCCCCTATCAGTGCATGCTGTGGGATGTTATAGACTGTGACAGTGTAGATCATGATGTTATAGAGTGTGACAGTGTAGATCATGATGTTATAGACTGTGACAGTGTAGATCATGATGTTATAGACTGTGACAGTGTAGATCGTGATGCTATAGACTGTGACAGTGTAGATTGTGATGTTATAGACTGTGACAGTGTAGATTATGCTGCTATAGACTGTGACAGTGTAGATTGTGATGTTATAGACTATGACAGTGTAGATTGTGATGTTATAGACTATGACAGTGTAGATCATGATGTTATAGACTGTGACAGTGTAGATCATGATGTTATAGACTGTGACAGTGTAGATTGTGATGTTATAGACTGTGACAGTGTAGATTGTGATGTTATAGACTGTGACAGTGTAGATTGTGATGTTATAGACTATGACAGTGTAGATTGTGATGTTATAGACTGTGACAGTGTAGATTGTGATGTTATAGAGTGTGACAGTGTAGATCATGATGTTGTAGACTGTGACAGTGTAGATCGTGATGTTGTAGACTGTGACAGTGTAGATTATGATGTTATAGACTATGACAGTGTAGACTGTGATGTTGTAGACTGTGACAGTGTAGATTGTGTAGATCATGATGTTATAGACTATGACAGTGTAGATTGTGATGTTATAGAGTGTGACAGTGTAGATCATGATGTTGTAGACTGTGACAGTGTAGATCGTGATGTTGTAGACTGTGACAGTGTAGATTATGATGTTATAGACTGTGACAGTGTAGATTGTGACGTTATAGACTATGACAGTGTAGAATATGATGTTATAGACTGTGACAGTGTATATTATGATGTTATAGACTATGACAGTGTAGACTGTGATGTTGTAGACTGTGACAGTGTAGATTGTGTAGATCATGATGTTATAGACTGTGACAGTGTAGACTGTGATGTTGTAGACTGTGACAGTGTAGATCATGATGTTATAGACTGTTACAGTGTAGATTATGATGTTATAGACTGTGACAGGGTAGATCGTGATGTTATAGACTGTGAATAGACTGTGACAATGTAGATCATGATGTTATAGACTGTGACAGTGTAGATTATGATGTTATAGACTGTGACAGTGTAGATCATGATGTTATAGAGTGTGACAGTGTAGAATATGATGTTATAGACTGTGACAGTGTAGAATATGATGCTATAGAGTGTGACAGTGTAGAATATGATGTTATAGACTGTGACAGTGTAGATCATGATGTTATAGACTGTGACAGTGTAGACTGTGATGTTATAGACTGTGACAGTGTAGATCATGATGTTATAGGTTGTTACAGTGTAGATCATGATGTTATAGACTGACAGTGTAGATCGTGATGTTATAGACTGTGACAGTGTAGATTGTGATGTTATAGACTGTGACAGTGTAGATTGTGATGTTATAGACTGTGACAGTGTAGATCGTGATGTTGTAGATTGTGACAGTTACATGTGCAGGGACAGGAAATGTAGAAAGTGATGTATAAGTGTCTCTCCTCAGCTGACAAAATCATTGTAATTTGATATACCTTATTTCTGATGCTGACCAGTCCGTTGTACAATCCCAGGGCCAGGTATTGTCCATCGTTTGTCCAACTACAGCACGTGATCCTGCTATTGACCTTGTGCTTGGACACGTTCTTCTGTTCTGGGGACCACAGTCCTACAGTAGAAGACAACACAATGTTATCCTGTACCCACAATGCACTGCATAAAGCTGACCAGTAGCTGGTTCTCTATAATCAATATAATCTCACTATTCCTGGTAAGACAACACATTAGTCCATAGAACTAATTCTTGGTCATGTGATGGCTAATTTCCTGCTCAACCAATGAAAATACTCAGTAGAGAGAGCTTTCTAAGATTAACCTGTTTTCATTTCTTTATATACAGATACTCTCCACACTATAAATTATCAAAATCAAACCCAAGTTGTGTCACATGAGCAAATGTATTTGTATTCCGTAAGATGAAAACAGACCTAAAACCTGTCCTTAACTACTGAAACAGTGGCAGCATCCCAAGATGCATTTCATGAAAATGGCTGATTGTACTTCACTTGCCACAAGGAGGGAACAGACCTACACATCATTAACATGCATCAGACAGGTTGTATAATTATTAAATGTTATAATTAGTAAATGTGTCCTCGCGGACAGTCAGACATGGTGATTCCAGTGTGTGTACATGTATCACAGGCACTTGTTTCTGTGTTATTATTAGTATACAGACGTCATAACGTATTTACAGAAACAAGTGCCTGTGACACGTACCCCTCAAACAGGAGGGTAGAATTATTCAAATCGTAAGCTGAAAAGTGAAAACAAAACTACAATGGATTAAAAATAACTAAACATATGCAAATGCATTTCAAAATTTGAACAGTAAAAAAAAACGAAGTCTTGCCACATTTACTGATACAATGTTATACCTGATGCTGTAGTCTGACTTGTCCCATGTTCTACAATGGCTTTTACAGATATGACATATAAATACATATAAATTTTCCCAACAAATCTATTTTCAAAATAGATGCCTTTTTCATGATACAGAAGCATGGAAGTAAGGCCAAAATGATGTACTTAAAATTAAGATGAACAGGTGCTCATACACTAGCTGTGTATTACTCTAGGGATGTATTTCAAAACTCTAATATACAGTAACTGTGTCAATTCACTGCATTAATCTATCAGGAGTATCGGTACATTCCCACTGTATTGCTTTTGTTTATGATATCTCTGTTTACTTTCTTTGCAGAACATTTGAAATCTTACACAGCAATAGAATCAAAATGGTTGATTTGTAATTCATATTCTGATGGAACAACAAATTTGCTCAAACAGCTGGATATATATGATAGAAATTGCATGATTGATACCTACACTAATCAATACTATTTTATGAAAAACTAAAAAGCAATGGATTCTGAAATTGGATAAATAATGAAATATACAAGCTCACATTAATTGTAACTTAAAACAATACTTCTCCATATGATTTTATAAAGTTTTCTAAGCTTTCAAACAATACCTACCAAAGTCACTGACTGCGCAGCTGGCCAGTTGATGGGTGACAGGATTATACGCCAGACACTGTATGGCATCATTGTGTCTGAAATAAAAAAAAAAGTTAATCAAGAAACAAGACTTAATAACCAAACATCATACACAATTTTAAAGCTCCTTTTGACAAACATACAAAACCTTTAAACTAAAGTCAACATATTATCGAACGGCTGTGGATACCCCCACAATCACTGTGTATCACTGACAATGGATATTTCTACCAGTCGAAGCCAGAACATAATTATGAAATGATGACACACCACAATGAGAATTACTTCTTTCAAACCACTTTTTATGAATTTGCTGATATCACTGTGAACTTGATATAAAAGACACCATAGTGTCTTCCACATCTGCTTCATATTTGGATATTTTACAACAGCAAACTAACAACTAAATTTTATGACAAATGAGATGACTTCAGTTTTTCCATCATCAACTTGTAATTTTATACATGCTATCACATGGTCGAATGCTATCTCATGTGTTTCATGCCAACGGTTAGGCCATTCTATGCTTGATTTTGAATATGGATTACTCTGTTTACCTAATCAAGATCTACTGATGTAAGGCTCCAAGCAGGTGTGACAAGTCCACAGAGGACGCATACTCCTCCTAGGAACCTGATCCCACCTCTAGTATGTCCAGTGGTCCATGTTTGCATTTCTCTTAATTGTGTATTCTTTATGGTATTTATGTGACTAATCAAGTGTTTGTTACCTTCATTTGTTCCTTTACCTTTAATTCTGCGACAGGTCTCATTGATCATCATATCATTTCATTTTCGAAGTTCTATCATGCATCTATTACAAAACTTGATGCACTGAGGCCCGTTTGCTTACGATATATGATAAATCAAAGATTACCAAAAAAAATATAACTGAATCAGACTGATCTTGACTTTGATAAGTCAATGCACTGTACATGGACACAGCAAGTTGCTGTACTGCATGTTACCGTCAAACAATCTATCGTACACCGGACCGGAATTAATATGGTAAAATCTACGTTTATATGGATTAAAACTGATTTCAATGAACAAATTATGATGATACCAGGAAACAATAAAATAAATTCACTAGAATTGTATTTCAGTCAAAAACAGAGGAGGATCCTTCAGTTTTACCCAGGCAAATAATTTTAAGGTCTAAAATGAAATTTTTGTGTAATTCTTAAGTCATTGACAATAAGTCTGTAAATTGTTGAAATATTCCAAGAAGCAGGTAGCATCAGCAAATGCATATTTAATTGCAATTCAGTAGATTTATATAGCGCTCTATTGACCTGCGTCTTCTAAAGCGCTTTACAGATAATATAATAAAATATATGTGAACATACATTATACATGTGAATAGAATAAAATTTAGCGCCTTATGTAATGAAATAATTACCATGCATAATAACATGTAAGACAATTTAAAACAACCCTTAGGAATAATTAAATACATATACAGGATATAATCATAATACTAAACTACAGTTTGTTTTTTTTTTGGTTTTTTTTCTTTAGTAAAGTAATTCATTTGAGTAAAACAATCACAAATTAAAAGCTAACCTATAAAGATATGCTTTAAGATTAACTATAAAGTGGTTAAAAAAGAAGGAATTATCATCTTGGTGTGTTAACACATCAAACATCTTGGCTTCATCTGGTAGTAATATCTGGTGTTGGTGATATAATAGCTGCAACAATGTAACCTTCTCCCCCTTTGGAATTCACCATACTACGCAAGTCAAATGAAACTGGATACTGAAATTTTCTATTAGAAAGGTCATCATCGGTGCACCTGCTGCTTCCTTATTGAAAGGAAAAGATTTTTTTGGCTAACATCATAAATAAGGGACAATAACATTTCTTACCTGAACTAGAAAAATGTAGTTGTGCAGGACATAAATTAATCCAAAAATATCAATATCCATACATGGGTTATTTTTTATGCATGTCAACATCACAACTTGAATTTGTCCACCATGTTTACTGATCTTGATTAATTTTATTTTGGGACAGCCAATGAGAATTCAGGAATGGATCTTGAACTGAATTTAGGAATTCTCGTATTTTGAACAAAAATAATGTTGTAAATATGAAATTTCCATCATAAATGTTTTTCTTTTATGATGTTTTAATGATAGAATGTGGTAAGTCTGCTTATCTACAATGATATTTATTTTACCAAACCAATCTAAACAAGAAAAAGATTACTAGAAAACCTGTTGTTGTATTTTATCTGGTGTTGATCTATAAAGGGTTAGTTTTTTGTCATGAATAAAAAAAAAATCATTTTATCTAAAGGAAGTCTAACTTAAAACCAATCTTTTAAGACCTGAGTCAGATGCAATAAAAGATTAAATTTTGCAATATTATGGAGCTTTTATGGAATTGTTGCCATCTCCAAAAAATATCAAAAAAAAAAAAAAAAAAAGCCAACTAAAAAAAAAAAAAAAAAGAGAGAGGTTTACATTATTGCAGCTAGGAGATACACAGTCTAATGATACTACCCCTAATTCTAGAATATAACATTTTTGATAATGATCTATATGTCTATATTAAGTTATGGTAACTTACGTGTACTTTAAGATTCCTTCTAGTTTACTGGTCCAAATTATGACACTTTTGTCGGATGAGCCTGAAGCAAATCTCTTGCCATCCTTCGCATAACAAACACAGTAAACATTATCTTTGTGACCCTTTAGGGGCTGAATGAGGGTACCGTCATTTGTGTCATAGACCAGTACTCTATTTCCTGCCGCAACGATCAGCTGAGTACCATCAGGTTTGAAACATAGATCCCATATACTGAAAAGATATGGGACAACTACAACATGTTCATTGTGCAACCACCTAAACAAATATCACACTAAAATAACTCTTTCAAGAACATTAAGTCGTAATAATATAACTTCACTCTTTGTGTTTCATAAAAATCAGAAAATGAAAGCATTTTCTATATATTAAAACAAGAAGGAAAGGATTTCATTCAGGTGGAGAGAAATTCGATCACACAGAAAAAGGTTTCCAAGGTAAACAAAATTCGTCTTAATCTACAAACTGCAATGCAAAAATAATTAGTTGTTAAGTGTAATCTTACCATTGATCAACTTTATCTCTGTCGTGTACTTTATCAACCCAGGTCGGTACGGCACGCATCGTTTACAGAAATCTCATGAAAAACACTTGCGAGGTAAGTTTTCTGCAACAATACCGCTTTGGAATTCACCGTACTGCGCAAGTCAAATGAAACCGGATATTAAAATTTTCTATTAGCAAGGTCATAATCGGTGCACCTGCTACTTCCGTATTGAAAGGATTTTTTTTTTTTTTTTGGTCTGGGGGTGATCCAGAAATTGAATTTAAGGGACGCAGCGTCATGAGGCAGGGGGTCTGGGGTCACCTGAAGGTCCTGGATCTTATAGGGCTTAAAATGTCATTTTTACTATGAATGACATTAGTAATTTAAAAAGAAAAAATAAATAAGTACGAGTTCTCCTATTAAAAGTAACAATAAATCAAAAGATTTTGTCATTTATTTCTCTGAGAGTGGAAAATGACTGCTTCTTTTATCAGTTATTGTTATTTTCTAAACAAGGAACCATGATTTACCTTGAATTTGATTTTTTTTTGGGGGGGGGGGGGGGGGGGGGGAGTCTACGTCCTTGTTTATGTTTGAGAATGTCGTAATGTCCCATTTCAAACTATATCAAAAACTTATATCATCAACAGTACATTCATGATAAATTATTTGTACTCAATGCAACCCCCCCCCCACTAGTTATTCTCTTTATAGAAGTGGTTAAGCATAACCTGCTTGTCCACTTCCCTAGAGGGAACATGCATTCTTCATCTTTCAGGTCTTTGACTTGGAGACTTCCAATTTCCGTTGCACGGAGGGATGTTTCCTCTTTGAAGATATTTGTATACCATTAAGTTTTTTTTAATTAATTTTTTTTTTTTTTTGTAACATCCTAAACTATTAATGAGGTTAATATAATGAACATATTTTAAAATTAAAAAGATATTTCTCTTGGAGAAATATATATCTCTTAAAGTACAAGATATCTCACTAATGGAAATTTACACCTTTCAACGTACAAGAAATAGGTCCATCTCTCTAAATGAAAGATATGTCTTCTAAGTGAACTTACAACTTCCTCAGTCTAATTAAATTCAGACCTTTTTGATTCGCTCCGTAGACTACAGTACACTCCAACGTTGTCTATGAAACAGATTAAAAAGGTCGAATTTTAATTAGATTGAAAGTTTTTCTAAGTACTAGTGACAGGGTTGATTCTTCCATTCAGTAAGCAGAGAGAGAGAGAGAGAGAGAGAGAGAGAGAGAGAGAGAGAGAGAGAGAGAGAGAGACGTGTGGAGTGAGGACAGATTTTCACTATTTAACAGAAGTTGTGAGGACAGAATTGCACTGCGAGGACAAAAATCCTGCCCTCACAATTCCTGTCCTCATAAAAGTGACTTGTAGCATGTGAAAGACGCAAGTACAAACTATTAGCTTAGTGAGGACTAGTGGTGTGAGGACATATCTTTACGAATATTCTCTCTTAAAACCATTATTTTCATAATTCGAAAAACGAGCATTAGACAAACTTTTATAGATGTGCCTATAGATACACCATGTAACACACCTGTAGTACTTTTTTGCCTTTAGAATAACATGTATTCTCTTCTACACATTGTGAGGACGTCCTTACTTTATAGGTTTGGTCAGAGAGAGAGAGAGAGAGTAAAATGTATAAAGAGAGGGCAAATTTTAACCATTTGACAGGAGTTGCAAGGACAGAACTGCACTAGTTCTATGAGGACAAAAATCCTGTCCTCACAAAAGTGACCTATAGCACACGACTTATGTAGATACAAAATCTTAGATTAGTGAGGACAAGTTGTGCAAAGATATGTCCTTATCAATATTCTCTCTTAAAATCATTACTTTCATAATTCCTAACATTCCAAAGAGAGTATTTAATAAACTTTTACTGGTATCCCTATAGCTATACCTAACATAGTACTTTTTGCCTTTAAATATGTATGTATTCTCTTCTAGAAATTGTGAGGGTATCCTCACTTCACAGGTTCGGCCAGGAGACAGAGAGAGAGAGAGAGGGGGGGGGGGGGGGGGGGGGGACACGACATCGCATGTGAAAATGGGCATCCAATTCACATAATTATATTTTTTGAAACAAAATGCATCATATAACAAGCTCCTTGCCTCTATCACTGCGTGATTAGGAATTAAGTTATTCAGTGAACATGTATAATGAAAGGAGACTGATTAAAATCAATATAAATGTTTATTGCTGTATAATGATGACGGGCGCAGGACATTTGCGCTTTTTTACCTGAGTTACAAGAGGACATTTGCGCCCCGGACTTAGCGGACACTTGCGCTCCTGATTTTTGTCTACCTGTATGAAAAAGAGTGCCCATTTGCGCTTTTTTTTTTACCTGAGTCATTTTTCTTATGAAAAATATAATAAAAATATCAATTTTGTCATTTTTTAAATAAAACTTTGGGAAAATGGTTTTCGATACTGATTTTGAATTCTTGGGATACAGACTTTAATCAGAACGTACACTACATGTATTTTCGATGGTCTCGTGAAGAGAACTCACTGTGGATTTCTTTAGGGCAGAAAATTCTGACGTATGTGAGTTCTAATAACTATTTTGAATTAAATCTCATTTCGTTTTGAATAGCGTACATGATGGATGTGCAAGTTGTCGAAACGAGTAAAGGGGAAAAAGCTATATATTTTGATGGATTTTTGTATCGTTATGACAAAACTCTAAAATCGGAAAACATTTCATGGAGATGCACTGATAAGAATTGCACATCCAGAGTTAGGACTGACAGTAGTATGGCAACCATTTTGAGTCACAAAAATGAACATAACCACACGCAAGATGATAGAAAGATTGAACGTCATCGGTTGAGACAAAGTTCGAAAAGAAAGGCTGAGGACGATCTTACACAGAGACCATCGAAAATAATACGCACTGGTTTAAAAGAAGTCCAAGAAGACAGTCTACATCCTAAGGATTTAAAAGCAGTTTCGAAAGCCATATATCGTGTGCGTAGAAAATCACAACCAACCCTGCCTAAATCTAGAGAAGAAGTTCATGATATCCTAGAGCATCATCCAGTGCAGACTACGAAGTTAGAGAACTTTCTGCAGGCAAATGACAGACAAAGTGGTATTGTTATTTTTACATGTAACGAAAATATAGAGTGCTTAGGCAAAGTTCCTGATATATTTATGGACGGGACTTTCAAATTTTGTCCAAAGTTCTTTTACCAGCTTTATACCATACACGGCTTTATGAATGGGAATTATGTACCTCTCGTTTACATTCTTCTGCCAGGCGCAAAATCTAGAACCTAGGATTATCGAAGGACTACAAGGATTGTTCTAGTGATATCGGAAAATGGCTGAACAGATCATTTGGGTTAGCCTTCCTTCCTCACGCTGAGGTAGAAGATGCATTTGTGGAGGATATAATGCAGGATGCACCCAATGAAAGTCGATGCTCGAAGTTTGCCGACTATTTGACAGAAAACTACGTCACAAATGAGTCCAAGTTTCCTCCAGTTCTATGGGCAGAGCAGCCGTCTGACAGAAAACGTACCACAAATGGTCCGGAATCCTTTCATGCCCATTATAACGAACAGTTTTATTCAACACATCCAGCAATCTTCTTATTCTTGAACACTATCATTGAACAACAGTCTGTTACTTACATCAAGATGAGGTACATCAATGAGTTTGCACCTAAATCTAGAATCGAGAAAGAGAAACTTGACTATCTTTTCGATAAGTGGGACAAATACCAATCGGGACAAATCTCCAGAGCAAACTTTGTGTTTTCCCTTGGATACAAGTATCATGCACGAACGGACTTATAATTTTATACTTTTTAGATTGGACTTTTATCCTAAAACTGTGCTGTTTTAGTGCTATAGTGACTGAGTTTATCCTAAATAAATGTAACTTTTAATGAAATAAAGCTTATTAAATCTTTATATTCCGCCAGGCTTTTTAAGCGCAAATGTCCTATATTTAAAGGAGCGCAAATGTCCTATCTGAAAGTCCAAAATGGTCAATAATCCGGAGCGCAAATGTCCTCTGTTTTGGAGCGCAAACGTCCTTCGCCGAATGATGACAGTGAAATGGATCAAAGTCACATGACCGATAAAGAGAGAGGTATCTACCCTTGTCAGTTGATAAAAAAAATGAGAAAACACTGTTTGTGGTATATCATTAATTTTATTTCAGGCTTTTATAACAAGAATATTTATTGTAACTCTAACCAAAATTTGTATGAAAAATACAATTTCTTTTAAATTTTATGAAATATATGCTCTTCCTATAGTCTTCAATGAATTCAAGAAGAAATAAATCAAGCAGTAATCAAAATTTTGAAAATTCCTACACTTGATCATTTTTATATGATAAACCCTTCAAAATGATACTGATAACAAAATACACTAATTAGATATGGAATGTGATCATTAATTCATTATAAAAGGAATGCCTTGCTAAAAAAAAAAATGACTGAAATAAAAAATACCTTTATTGAATAAATAAATAACCAAAGCAATAAATTGTGTAACATGAAAATTTTAAAAAAAGTATAAATATAAATATCAAATAATGCAGTTCAATATACATGTATATCATATTTTGTAAGTGTTACATACTACATATGTTTAATACTGTTTTGTATCTGTTGGATATTACATAATGTTTAATACTGTTTTTCAGAATACTTTTTGAAAGACTAGGATTTTGGATTTCAAACAAATCAAAAATATTTGAAAGATCTTCATTCATAGTACATGTATTACAAAATACAACTAGTATTTTATATTGAAATCACAGTATATAAAGCAACATTTCTTTATCTGTAAATCATAGTATATAAAGCAACATTTCTTTATCTGTAAATCACAGTATATAAAGCAACATTTCTTTTATCTGTAAATCACAGTATATAAAGCAACATTTCTTTATCTGTAAATCACAGTATATAAAGCAACATTTCTTTATCTGTAAATCACAGTATATAAAGCAACATTTCTTTATCTGTAAATCACAGTATATAAAGCAACATTTCTTTATCTGTAAATCACAGTATATAAAGCAACATTTCTTTATCTGTAAATCACAGTAAATAAAGCAACATTTCTTTATCTGTAAATCACAGTAAATAAAGCAACATTTCTTTATCTGTAAATCACATTATATAAAGCAACATTTCTTTATCTGTAAATCACAGTAAATAAAGCAACATTTCTTTATCTGTAAATCACAGTAAATAAAGCAACATTTCTTTATCTGTAAATCATAGTAAATAAAGCAACATTTCTTTATCTGTAAATCATAGTAAATAAAGCAACATTTCTTTATCTGTAAATCACATTATATAAAGCACCATTTCTTTATCTGTAAATCACAGTAAATGAAGCAACATTTCTTTACATGTGATGTTCATGTCTTTTTCACTATCACCATAAACTCTTAAACATGTCAACAACAAAAAATTGGCTATATGCAAAAGCCAATAAAGTCAAGCCATGTATACCCCAGAAAAATGTAAATAATTACAAATTTAGTCATAGCAAAAAAAAAAAATGCCATTCCAATTATTTGTGAAAACAATTAAAACTTGTATGTAAAATGGCAATAATATTAACTCTGTCTGATGTTGTTTTGCAATTTGATTAACGATTAAGCCTCCATTTCACCATAAGGAGAAATAATACAACAATCAAAATTCACATGAATGAAAACTACATAATACACGTCATACAGTTGCCTAATGTAACAAAAAATCACAATTTTAAATTGTAAAACTATAAAAAAAAAAATATTCAAACCTCTCTGCAACTCGAAACATGTGACTGGAAGATTAACACCTCCATTTACTATGCAATCCAACATAGATCTAATAAATTGTAAAATGACAAAGAATATATTTCCAAATTTATTTTGTGCCATTAGTATCAAAAAATTGCGTCAGTGTGTTATTCCTGTGGAATAATTATGATGTGTTTTTCCTGTGGAAAACTGAGACAATGTGTTCCTGTGGAAAACTGAGACAATGTGTTCCTGTGGAAAACTGAGACAATGTGTTCCTGTGGAAAACTGAGACAATGTGTTCTTGTGGAAAACCGAGACAATGTGTTCCTGTGGAAAACCGAGACAATGTGTTCCTGTGGAAAACTGAGACAATGTGTTCCTGTGGAAAACAGAGACAATGTGTTCCTGTGGAAAACAGAGACAATGTGTTCTTGTGGAAAATTGAAACAATGTGTTCTTGTGGAAAACTGAGACAATGTGTTCCTGTGGAAAACAGAGACAATGTGTTCTTGTGGAAAACTGAGACAATGTGTTCCTGTGGAAAACAGAGACAATGTGTTCTTGTGGAAAATTGAAACAATGTGTTCTTGTGGAAAACTGAGACAATATGTTCTTCCTGTGGAAAACTGAGACAATATGTTCTTCTTGTGGAAAACTGAGACAATATGTTCTTCCTGTGAAAAACTGAGACAACATGTTCTTGTGGAAAATTTGTCACATTATGTTATTTCTGTGGAATTCTATTACGTTTAGAGTCAGGCTTCATTTGAAACGATACTGAAATGATAATAATAAATTAGCCCAAGAATTTCTAGCAAAAATATATCTCTAATCTCAACTCATTACACATTACCATGGTGCTGAACTGGGAGAGAAAATCTTTACTGCATGTGACAGTTAAATCACTTGACTGTAGATGAAGTTTCCAGAAGATACAAAATTTCGAAAATCATTGCAACTAATGTAAAAGTTATGGAGGATTTGCTAATTGCAGAATTTTTGGCTATTAGAACATCTGTTGTGCTGTTATCACAGAAGATGTTTCCACCTAGAATAATACAAAATATATTGTTTAATTTACATAATCTTCAATTTCAAGTTCAGTGAAATGTTTTAATCTCAATTATTTCCATTAATACACAATCTGGTAATAAAGCTATGGAGTTCAACAACATCTGCTGATTTTATTATGTCAAAAATACAACAATTTCTGTCTCACATAAAGCAACAATCTCCCTCATATAAAGCATCTCTCTCAAAACTGAAGTGAAATATATTATGATGTCAGTGATAAATTCTCTCTCTCTCTCTCTCTCTCTCTCTCTCTCTGACAAAACTGAAGTGAAATTTATCAATCATGACATCACAAGATCAAAGTTTAATTTAACATTCACAAGAATTACTGGTAAAGTTTGAATTGTTCATGTGTATGATACTTTATACTACTCACCCAGAGTAAACATGGTGGACGGGGAGCTCATGGCTCCATCTCCTGCCCTGCTGTATCCAAAGACCCTCAACTTGTAGACAGACTCTTTTTTAATACCTGACACGATGCCCTCGACTGTCCGGCCAAGATCTATATCTTGAGCCTGTCTAGCATTCTCTGACATTTCCCAGACTCGAATCTGAAGTCCACATACAAACAAAACTGTTATTAGACTACAATTAATCATTCTATGATAAAATTAAGTTTACTGAGTTGTGTAATTTGTTGGGTATCCTTGCCTTGTAACCTGTAAGTGGTTCTTCAAGGATGCCGATGGCAACACCTTGGAACGTAACCTTGACAGAGGTCGAGCTGTGGGAGTGGACAGAAACTTGTGTGGGGTACATCATGGGAGCTGCAAATGCAAATAGTGAAACAAAATAAACTTCCGTAGGCTACATCATTAACTTCTGTGGGGCACATCTGGGGAGCTGCAAAATCCAAAAATCCATAACTTATCTGGTATGCATCTGAGAAGCTGGAAATCACGAGTTATCAGAGGACAACATAGCTTGCCAGGAAGCGCTGCTCAATTTACCCTACCCCCCTTGGTTCAAAAGATATAGCCATGGTGAAAGGTATTGAAAAATAAGAGGTCAATGTCCATGGCCATTAGGTTAAAAGGTCTTGGTATCACATGAAAGGCCAGGTCTTGAGGAATATATGTGAAATATTAAAATATTAAAGTTTTATCCCTCTTGGTTCAAAAGAATTTTGGTTACAGTGTGATGTCAACACCAACACAAGGGTCATGACAATAATTCTCCAAACATTTGTCCTGGTAAGCTAAAAACCACTTTTGTGATGTTCATCTACATTCTGGGAGGCTGCAAAGCTTAGAAAAACACTAACATCTCTGGGATACATCCAGAGAGTTGCAAAGTGTGGAAAACATTAACTAAAATAATGTGAAACCAGAGACAAACAACTCTCTCCAAAGCTTCCGAACTCACTGCAAAAAGCAGTAAATTCTATAAGCATCGTCAATTTAGATTTAATATTATGTCATTAATTTGACCTTCTTTATATGTCTTCTGTGGGTACTTCTCAGTCTTTTGTCCACTGCCTGCATCATTGTAGACCTGGACTGTGAAATAATACCAGGTGTTTGGTAGCAGACCAATGACAAGTCCATGGTCAGTCTGACCACTGAAACTGGCCGAGAATGCCTGGTCTTCATCCTCACCGTACCGTAACCAGTAATTCACCTGCTCAGGAGTAAAACACACACATACAATAGAAAGCTTGATTGGTTTTGACACTTGCACAATTTCCCCCCTACTTTCACAATTGATCAAACCTGAGAAAGTGAAGCTACAATGAATGTAACCTAGAAATAGCAGATATAGGTATTAAAACCATGTGAAAATGGACTTGTATGTTACACTCTGTACACACTCAAACATTCAATACAATACTAAAGTGTTCCTCCATTACAAAAGAGCTCAAAGCAAGGAAAATATGTTTTAATGCTTGCTTGCCTGGTAGCCCTGCAGACGGCCTTTCATACTCTCTCTAGTGTCAGGGATCATAGTCCAGTGTACCATCAAGGCTGTGCTGTTGTACACTTCTACCGATACTCCTCTAGGTACTACCACAGGGACTGAACAAACAAGAGTATACAGTCCAACTTCATTACCTCGAACTCGATGGGACGAAGAAAAAACTTTGAGATATCTGAGTATTCAAGATATTGAGGGTAAAATACTTAGAGAATAAGTAGTTGAGACTTCCAAATCACTTTGACATATCCATGGTATTTGATATATTGAAGTTAGAGATATCGAAGTTCAACTGCACTATATTTTACTGAGATTTACTCTGTATATTGTATTACACTAGATTTTACTTTTAATCATTGCCTATACTATATTGTAATAATTTTTCTGTGAATACTGTATTTTACCAAGATTTATACTGGATACCATATTGTACCGAGTCTTACTTTGGATACTATATTGTACTGAGTTTTACTTTGGATACTGTATTGTACCGAGTCTTACTTTGGATACTGTATTGTACCGAGTCTTACTTTGGATACTGTATTGTACCGAGTCTTACTTTGGATACTGTATTGTACCGAGTCTTACTTTGGATACTGTATTGTACCGAGTCTTACTTTGGATACTGTATTGTACCAAGTCTTACTTTGGATACTGTATTGTACCGAGTCTTACTTTGGATACTGTATTGTACCGAGTCTTACTTTGGATACTGTATTGTACTGAGTTTTACTTTGGATACTGTATTGTACTGAGTTTTACTTTGGATACTGTATTGTACTGAGTTTTACTTTGGATACTGTATTGTACTAATTTTTACAGCTTCAGATATTGTATTACAGTTTACGCTTTGATTACAGCCATTATGGCAGTGTTTCTAACTTACTGTCATCAGCGGTGTGAATGTATCGTATTGGGGATGGTCTCCCCTTACCATACATGTTGTATGCCGTCACCTTAACCTCATACTGTATGTAGTACTGGTCAGCACCCGGAATGATGGTCACAAACTCACTGTGGTTACCTGGAAGAACTTTCTGCAGAAAAACAGGTAAAATGATACAGAAAAAGTACCTAATAATATAATTCTTCTTTTTCTATTATATTGAAATGTAAGTAATCATTAGGGAGCCTTATCATGTACAAATCTGGCCAATCAGAAGTAGCCATTCTTCTTCATTACAAGTCCTCTGTGATCAGTATGTTCTTCTATGTTAAGATTTCGTACTTTATGCCACAAAAATACAAATATTTCTCTTAACTGATAAATCCAAACTTGGTATGCTGTTGTTATCGATCCCAGAGTCTGGACTCTCCTGGCTTGGAGATACCAGTTACATGTGTTCTTTAATATTACATTAACATGATTACAGAAATGTGTGACAGAATAATTTATACTTTTTCCCAGACATTTTCTGTATGATCACTTCGTCTGGGTAGTCTCCATTCTACAATGTAACCAATCCCCCAGCCATTCTGATCCTCAGGAGGGAGGGGCTGCAACGTAACATAAAGATCACTCATCTCTCTGAATATTTATCTATATTGAAGAATGCAAGAGGTATTTCAAATAGATATTTCTCCTATTGGTCATAAATATTAAGAAATATGCATTTCAATTATCATAGCATTGCTTATTATTAATGGGACCGACTTTGTGGTTTATTAAAACCAAGCACGGCTATAAGGATCTCGCCTGGAGGTTACAAAACTTTTTGAGTATGTACTCCGTACTCAAACTCATACTCTGTACTCCAAACCATATTCATACTCAAAATTCCACTCTAATTTATATATAACTTTTGAGGTTGACACTATAGGATCGATTTTGAGTACAGATACACACTCATAAACTCATCAAGTTTTATAACCTTCAGGCTTGATTTCATAGTTAGTTATTTTAATTGTCATTTAGTATCTATACTTGTTTGGGGAGGGTATATATTTGAAAGTACGAAAACACTGAAAGTCAAATCCTCCCACCGAAATTAATAATTTTACTCTAAATTAGATGTGCAATCAATGTATCCATTTAATAGTAAACCTTTTTTTCTGGGTTTTGTCATATAGAGTGTACAAATATCAGTGTACAAATATCATATTTGCCATTATTAGGCAATGTTGTTAATTTGCAATGACATCAGAACTACTCAAAAATTGTGGGAAAAAACTGAAGAGTACATGTACCTCCCACACAATATGTAGACAGCCAACTTTTCCCTTTCCTCGGCGTATATTTCTTGGAGCAATAAATGGTGCAGCACCAGGAATAGAATGCGGATCTGAAATTCATACATTTCGTACTTGTTGAACTTTGTATAACATCATGATTTGTGTCTCGTGCCACTTGAACTTTTAAAGTACATTTGATCTCACTTGTAAGTTACATTGTAAGGCAAGACATGCATTTCAATGCAGATGAAGTTAAAATCCATAACTCACCGACTTACTAACAAAGCAATATGTTTTTGTCTTCCTTAAAAGATAGACAAATTTGCATAGATCTCTATGTATTATCCTATAATCAGACAAACAAATCAAAACAAGTGTGTTGTTTTCTTGAAAAGGCACATAGAGAACGGTATAATATTTTTAATCTGACAGTTATGTACATCATTATATGAACTACAGGTGACTCTTCATAACTCAAAGTTTGAAGGACCTTGATTGATTGATTATTTATTGCTTTCCGCCACACTCAACAATTTTTCAGTTATCTGGTGGCGTCCAGCTTTTTTGGTGGAGGAGAAAATCCAGATACAATGTACCTGGGAAGAGACCACCGACCTTCTGCAAGTAAATTGGCAAACTTGCTCACATAACGCCGCGGCCGAGATTCGAACACGCGCCAACAGAGGTGAGAGGCCTTGTGATTTTGAGCCCGATGCTCTAACCACTCGTCCACGGAGGCCCCTCGATAAAATTTTGAGAGATCAAGAGTTTGAGAGATTGAATGCCAAAATGAATCCAGAAAATTAAAGGTCTGATCATTACGGTTAAGATTTTATAGCAAACATACATGTTAGTGTATATCTACAACATCCCAGGATGAGAATATTCATTGACATATCTCTAAATTGTAGTCTCAAAACTTAATTGTTGCATTGTCAATTCAAAATAACTGAACTGCATCAGGATTCTTGTACAAAATGCACTTAATCTGTAACCAAAAGGATTTAGTGCTAATTTTGATGGGGGAAATACAGCCCTCATCATGCATAGTCCTTTGCTGATCATTGGTCAGCTGACCTGAGGGAATACTGGCTGGCCCTATTCCATATTCATTAATGGCTAACACTCTGAACTGATAGGAAGATCCAGGATTCAGATGTAAAACTTCAAAAGACCTCCATTCTTTGTACGTGGTCACAGAACTCTCAGGAACTCCTGAAAATGAGTTCAGTGACTGTATCACTGCAATTATAAATCATAATTTTATCATGAATGAAAAAATCCTTTTCATCCATAAATATATGACAATAAAAAATTGATAAATTGTCAAAGATCATCATGACATCAGTAAATCAATAAACAGAATTTGATTTCAAGTTTTAATTACTTACAAGCTAATTTGAATTAGTATTATTGCAGATAATCATTAACAGTTACTGTTTTAATTTTCAAACCCAAGTAAATTTCTTACTAGTCCCCTTCCATTCACTGTCTGAATGATTAGATCTCACAAAAACAAAATAAGCTTGAATTGGTTTCCCGTGTGTCGAACCATCAAGCCAGGCCAACTGTAAAACATACGGATCACTGGAGTTATGTCCCTTCAATACATGGACACCAGCAGGCTCACCAGGGGCTCCTATAATAATGCAGAATTTATTTCAGCAAGTTGTCTATGACCGATATTACAGATTTGATTAACTGGTTATAATGTCATAGATAACTATGATTAATTCAGAAGTAAGGCCATAATTAAAAGAATGTTTGTTTCCCCTCCCCCAGGGTCAAACTTTTGTGACGGACCAGGCAGGTGGGGTTTTTTTGTTTTGTCTTTTATGAAAACGAAGGTTTTCTTGTTTTCTGTGACACATTTGATAAGAAATGGCACATTACAGGGCATAGGGACATAGTCTTTTGTCAACAGTACATCAGAAGTTTGTTTTTTTTCTTTATCGTACTGGTGTTTTTGTCCATACCTGTATGTGACACACATACTAGAAATATGAAGGATATGAAGACACCTTGCAAGAGTATATCTGTGCGTGCGTGACATTGAAGACCGTTTGGGTTCTTGGACATGCCAGGATAAATACAGCTGATGCAAGATGGTGATTGTCTTTTAATAATTCACAATAAATAAATAAATAACTCAACGCCATTTTCCAACTTGTTGGAAACAGTGACAGTAATTTCATCTAATTCAATAATTTTGTGGTTATCGTCCATAACCTCATGTAAAACATCATTCCCGGTGTAGCTTTTAGGAAAGCTGTACAGACGATTTTTTACCAGGGGAACAATTTTATTTGTTTGCTGGTACTTTAAATGCACATTTGTCAACAAGGCCACGTCAACCATCTTTGAATGATATTTTCAATACACTTGGTATCTACCGATGCATGAGACCAATAAGTCCGAGATTTTCAAAAAGGCAAAAACATAATGTCCAAATGGACCGGAATGCAATGATTTTTTCCGGAAATAATTAAAAAAAATCTTCGCGATTTTGACCAAAAATATTTTTGACCCTGGCCCATTTTGTTCACCTAGCCAGGGCGAGGGGAAACAAACATATTTTCATTTTTGGCCTAATAAATTTCTTTGAAGATGAGTTGAATTGACAGTGTTTGCTATCATAGAAATGAACTGGGAAAATATGTAAGGGAATTTTAAGAAATTTAAAATTTGAGTTGACCTCAGTCATTTGCAGAAAAAGTTGTACAGTAAACCAAACGTTTTCATCACTGATGAATCTGTAGCACTATGGCTGTCTATCCAAATATTTTTTTTCTAGAGATTCTGTTCTCTACTTTTAAAAATCAAGAAGATCCATTGAAACAGGGTGGCTATAAGGATCTTCAGAATTAATAAATAAATTACCTAGAACCCTGAGATTAGTTGATGAGCTGGCAGAATCTAGCTGTGTTGTGACTGTACATTTGTACACCCCTGCATGTCTTAATTGTACCCCAGAAATGTAAAGATCCCCCATGTGTGAGCTTTTCTGTAACAGATATTAATTCATAATTCATTTTGACAGTAATAAACTTTTGATGCATCATACATATATATTTTACTGCAACTGACTTTTCATTACGTAAGAAGCAGTACCACACCAGAGAAGTATCATATTGATGAAAAGCGGAGGATTTGTACCACAATATATTGAAAATGAAAATTCCTAATCCAGTCACAATTTTCATAAAAATGCCAAAAGATATATTTCATCCTAATATTTTGTCTCTTCTAAATTGCGATATACCAATACCATTTTGAAACTGGAATCCCGATTTAAGTCAATTTTTTTGTCATTGAAGTACCATAAGTAGACGAGTTCCAGACTAGAACTATGGGATGCCCTACATGTTAGGTGAGCGGTTCCGTTGACCACGACAGTCAGTGCTGGTGGCTGGTCCACAATCACAGTTCTGTCTGAAACAAAAGTCACATGATTTTAACAAGCCACATGTTATATCTCTTATGAAGAAATCAAATAATCTACTCAATATCTATATATAAATATTTACTGCTCTGAAAGATCTTTATACTGTATATCTGATTATTCCACATGTAAAAAATCACCCCTCTTTCTGTAAGGTTTTAATTGGTTTTTTTCATAGTGTAAAATCATACAAAAACTTGCATAAAAGTTTACTACTTCTATCAATGAATATTTTTACAATAAAGAAAAATAGCAAGCAAGCGTTATCATGAAACTATCAGTTTACTTAATACTATCAGTTCTGTTGAGCTCTGAGCAGATCCAAGTTCATTCGCAGCTTTACAAGTGTACAGCCCCTGGTCTGAGTAACTCAGATTAACAATCAGTAAATGACCACTGGTCAGTGGCTGAAGGCGAGCAGGTGCTCCTTCCATCACAGGAGGAATAGCCTGTCTGCCATACAGCCAGGTGATGCTTGGTTGGGGTGCAGCTTCAGGATGACACACAATGGTCAAGGACCCTCCTAATGATCCCAGGGTAGTGGGCTCCAAAGGCTGTTTTATGAAAGTCGGAGGAACAGCTACAAAAAAGTTGGTGTTTTCAAAGATATTCAAAACTCAATAAACTTTTAAAAAATTGATATGTTGTAAGCCTCATATGTTTGAGCTTTGGCAGATATATTGCATTATTTTTCAACATAATCCTCTCCAGTATCTATACACTTTTGCCAGTGATGTTTAAGGACCTCAATGCCACTTTTAAAGATCTTTTCTTGACCATTCACAAAGTCCTCCACTGCATGTATGACATCATCATCCGACTAAAAGTGGGTACTGGAAATGGCCATTTTCAGGTTTGGAAATAGATGAAAGTCTGATGGAGCGAGATCAGGTGAATAAGGCATATGCTCAATCAATTTAATGCCACAATCGTTAACGGCAGCCATGACAATGATAGACTTGTGAACAGGGGCATTGTCCTGATGGTACAACACACCTTCACAGAGTTTTCTGCAGCGCTTGAGTTTAATATTTTCCCGTAACTGCCTCAGAAGTGATGCATAGCATGTTTCATTGATTGTTTGTCCCTTTTGGAGATAATCTACCATCAGACTATCATGAGCATCCCACAAAACAGCTAATGGGACAATCTTTGCCTTCTTTGGCAGGGGTAAACCATGATGCTTCCGTTGTTTAGTCTGTTGTTTGGATTCTGGGGTGAAAAGATGGACACATGTTTCATCCATAGTAACAAATCTCTAAAGTTAACAGAATCTACCTCTAAAAGGTTTAGATTAGCATGCGACAAAGTGTGCCTGGTGTGCTTCTGATCAACTGTCAGAAGTCTTGGTACCCAACAGGCTGAAAGCTTTCTCATTGAAAGATCCTGTCAGAATGGAATGTACTGTTTTCTGTGAAATGGCAACTGTACTGGCTATATATCATTCTGTAACTCACTTGTAAGTCATAACAATATCATGGACTTTATTGACCATTTCTGGGGTTGCAACAGTGACATGCCTTCCAGGACGGGGGTCATTCTCAAGGCTCTGCCTGCTGTGTTTAAATTCCACCACCCACCTTTTTACTGAAGCATATCAAGGGGCATCTTTCCTTAGTATTGCTACAATATCAGTATGAATATCTTTAGGTGCTAAACCTGTCTTATGCAAATATTGGATCACTGCTCTTTCACCGAATTTGTCCATTTTGCAAAAAGTCACTTGCCTTGTTTACTTTAGAGTACTATCTTGTCGTTATAAACCGACCAAATGATACCAGTCTTTGGGCACACGGCCTTAAATAGTTGGGGATCAGTAGAGCTGAAAAAGGGGCATTGATATTAACCTCCTTCAATACATGGCTCACAACTTATCAATCAGTTCTCGTTCATTTATTTAATAAATGTGTAATAATGACTAAGTGTCTAATGCCATTGTTTCCTCTTCAGATACTGGTTTCACGTAATTCATCAAATTAAAACTGTTACAAGACACACTTAATATTCCCTCGACCTCAATATTTATCAATAATTGTGGTATAATAAAGAGTGCAAATTTTCCGGAAAATCCCTGCATTAGTGTATTAGAAGATGTCTGAACAAAATCATATGCACAGACGGAATGACAGACATACAGACAGATGAATATGATGATTCAATGATACCCTCTCTTGATCTTAATTTTCAGAAAAAGCACCTGTAAAAATTGTCCACTCATGATGAAAATATAGGTGCACATCTTTATACTGTGAATAAAGAGACTGTATGAAGTTCAGAAAATCCATGTGCTAGTCTCTCTGAACAAAATCCTGTGTACAGACAGCTAGACAGACATTCCAATATACTCCATCATTTGTGAAGAAAAACAAAAAAGAAAATTTGTTGCTTTGCAGTAAAATTCCATACATACGTATGTTGTGTGATCAATATAAGCTCTGACAAGTTAATTTTTGAAGGTATGGTCAGATTACATGTATCATTACGTAACTCAAAAAAAAATTCTATAAAACATCAAAACTTTACACTGCAGCTTAGGTAAGGACTGGCTCAATGTCATTCCATGTGAAATGATTATCCTGGTACCTAAATATAATTAGTGAGGTTTTCAGGTCATAATGACAATGTATGTGAGGATTATCAGTTAAGAATTAAGAGGCAGGTACAACAGCTAAAATTAGATCCATGGAATTTTTCACAGTGCTATCTACAGCCCATGCTCTGACAACTATCTTTAAACAGAAATTCAAAATCTGACCTAGCTTCATTTGAGAAATGAAAATCTGTACCAAAATGAATTTCATAAATAATTTCCTTTCACCTGCATCAGCTGGATGCAGGTCTCTCATTAATGTGACAAACCTCGAGGTATACATGTACAAGTATTCACATTTTAAATGCTGTTTCTCAAACCTGAAAGCTGCCATGTAAAATTGATTTCCCATACCACACATGACAGACAGCTACCCAATTCAGCACTGGAATGAAACACTCTGAAAGAGAGAAGACAGATGTACTCACAAAGAACCCTGAGTTGACCACTGCTAGTGGTTACTCCATGGGTATTGCTGGCCATACACTGATACATCCCCGCCATTGCCTCCTTCAGTCTGGGAATCAAAAGGACATTCCTTGTGATGGTCATTTCACTGGAGCTGGACAGCAGCTGACCATTCCTGTACCAGGTGAATGTGGGCTGTGGAATGCCAAATGCCTGGCACCTCCAGGTCAGTCGGGCCCCTTTGTCCATGTGCCGGTCATTAAGTGGCATCGCAAATATTGGTTTTGCTGCAACAAAAAGAGTAGTTAATTATCACACTCCTAAATTGCTCTCTTAGACATGGGTTTACAATTGATGTGAGAATCCATTCAATCTCTGTATAGGTAGGAATAATTACAACGTATTTAGAAATGACTTTCTAGTATAGACATGAAAATACCATTAACATGACACATATTTGATGATGCCCAAGTAACTTCAAAAAAATTAAAAACAATTAACACTTTGGTCAGAGGTAGATTCAGGAATTCAAGTTAAGGGGATGCTAAACACACCATATAAAACAGAGGGTTCAGGGACCAAGTTTATTCCCCCACTAAGTCTATGTCTGCCTTACAGAAGTTGCTCCGACAGTTTCGGGATTGGTGAACTCTTTTGTATGACAGAGACTGATTTGTTATCCGAGTCAAGAAGTAACTAATCAAGAATGAAGTCCAAAAAGCTCCTGGACTTTTAGCTAAGATACTTTATCAATGTTCTTTTAATTGGCTTTACCAATACCATGTATATATTAGCGCGTGCATCATATGACATCACTGAAAAGCTACCTACACGTATGATGATTGATGACATAAATAATTTCCTCTCCTCTCTCCTGATTTTACACTATGGAATGTATAAACATGATGGTGTGTGAACAATTAAAGCACGTATTCAAAAGTACAGAACATTGTACACTGGTTTGGAATCAGCTGATCTATTCCTTCACAAGAGCCCCGTGGGGATCCAGGTTGTTAGAATAGACCCTCAGTACCCCTTGCTTGTCATAAGAGGTGACTAAATGGGACGGACTTTCGGATGAGACCGTAAAAACCGAGGCCCCGTGTCACGTTAAAGATCCCTCCCTGCTCAAAGGCCATAAGCGCCGAACATAGGCCTAAATTCTGCAGCCCTTCACCGGCAATGGTGATGTCTCCGTATGAGTGAAAAATTCTCGAGCGGGATGTTAAACAATACATAATCAATCCTTCACAAGAAATACTCCGCATTCTTTCTGCATCATTATGAATCATACTCACATTCTACATAAAGATGGTAGTCTTTCTGGTCTCTGGTTCCCGACTGTCTACTATAACACAAACAGGTGTACACCCCCGAGTCTTGGAGAGTGACCCCTACGATGGTCAACACCCGGTTACTGTCCGAAAACTTTAATCTTGAGCCCTGGTTTCCAATGGATTGAAAATTCCACTGATATACAAGTGGACCACTGAAATTAATAGTGAATTTATCATCATTTTTATGACACTCTCTCCATCTTGTGTCCTACATAAAATGTTGTACTTACCTTCCATATGCAAAGCATTCTAATCTAACATCACTGCCTACCACTGGTTGCCGTGGAAACACTTTGATAAAGCTATCAGGAATTTGAACATCTAATATTCCTGAAGCTACAGAAAAAAAATTGAAGATTGGAGTTAATTTTTCTGACCAGATAAAAAAATATGCATATTTGATTCTATACGTCCCAACTATTTCATGTTGGGTACATAATGTGTCCATAGCACATGAATGTTCCCCCACCTAAATGAGACATTTCTAATGCAATATGAAAAAAACTCCAGGGATTTATTGGTACCTTCTCATGGTCCAATATTCTGCTCTGTTGAGCTAATAATCTCTATGTGTCTGACATGCACTATAGCAAGTTTCATTTGTCTGTTTCACGTACCTTCAAGAATATTTCATTCATATTGAGACATCACCAGATATAGGTGAAGTACCACAAATTTAGACTTATGCTTAACACTCAGGGCCATAGCAGTGAGGGTTCTTCAATGTGCCAATACCTGCTGTGACACGGGACTTATGTTTTAAAGGTCACATCTCTGAGACCTGTGACTCTCACTTTTAAATGTTTGGTGAAGGAGCAATCTCAGTTTATGTTTATGTCTTACATTTGATGCAGCCATGACAGCAGCAGTACCTATGGTCACAAAGCAATAGCAGAGTACCACAACAAGTGAAAAACAGAGAGATGTAAGACGAAATGAAATAAAAGTGTCGCACATGCTTTACATCCAGAAAAAGACAATGAATGATAAAAGTCAAATTAACCTTCATGTGTTGGCCAGCCTCCACAGGTGACTCAAAAAGCATTCAACATCACTTCTGCCAATTAATAATTGTTTTTAACGAGATATGGTTTACTTACGAGCGCCCAACACTTGTAAAGGTATCCTTGTGCTGATGCGACTGGGAGATTGAAAAGACCCCCAGTAGTTGTTTTGACTGGCTGGACTAGTAAGTGTAACCATGCAGTAATACATGCCGCTATCCGCTTGTGAGACTTCTGAGAAGTATAACTGCCCGTCCCCAGATATAAACAAGTAGGGCCTCAACTGGGGGTTCACAGGCTGTGATTGGTCCTTTATCCAGTTATAAGTGATCGCTGAAGAAAATGAATATACAATACATTACATTTATGTGTATGTTCAATTTTCACAAAGATCAACCCGAACGAGTGTAATTTTTAAAAATTTGTATCCAATATTTTATGCGCAATTGTGGTATATGATTTTGGTTATATTATAAAAATAAAATATTTACATGAAAGGTGATAAATATACCACACATAATTTGATGCACGAGATTTGTTTCACCTGGAAAGTATCGTCGGTTGTGGAAACTGGAGGTTAAATACCCAGTCATTACCCTATCTTGATAAAGTTACAGAAACTTTACGACCCATTCAATAAGACTCCTTACGATGACTGGACGTGGAGGAAACCTTTGGACATTGTATCACGGCTCCTTGGTATTCTAATGGACGAACAGGGGCTGTGTCAACATTAGAAAATTCCCCTAAGTCTGAAATTTAAGAATTAAGAATGAGGTCAAATTTTCCTATGAATAAAGAAAACACAAAAAGAATTCAATTTGACAATAACACCTATTATTTTACACAATAAATAGAGGACCTGGCTGTACGGCAATAAATATATGCTAGATGATATACCATATGAAATAATTATTCAAAGTTGAAATAATATCTGGTTTAAAACAGTTACTAAAGTTTATGAAGTCAAAGTATATATATATGTGTGTGTGTGTGTGTGTGTGTGTGTGTGTGTGTGTGTGTGTGTGTGTGTGTGTGTGTGTGTGTGTGTGTGTGTGTGTGTGTATGTGTATGTGTGTGTGGGTATGTATATATATGAGTATTTTGGTTTTCACCACAAATCATAAACAAAAAAGATGTGTTTGTGAAACACTGATGCCCCTGTATGGCAGCAAAGTTCACAACACAAGTTAAATATGAAAGCCCAATTACTAACCAATAATAAGTTATGGCTAAGGTTAAAGTTTTTCAAAAGTAGGACCACCCCATTATCAAGGTCACATGGACAAGAATGTTGCTACCTAACGAAAGGTCTTTTCACAAGGAATACACATGAAATATGAAAGCCCCATCACCATCCATTTGAACAATAGATCAAAACCTATATACCCCCAAATCTCCGATTATGGGGACATAAAAATATCCCAGTATTTCTGCCACAAACCTGCGAAGGCCAAAACTACAGGGGGTGTGAGAATGATTCCAAACTCATTCTGTGCCAGGCACTGATACTCTCCCTCATCCATGGTGACCTGGGGGTCATTGATGCTGACCCGCCCATTGGTCAAAGTGTAACGTGGTCCCACTATGGATAGAGCCTGTCCATTATCCTGGGAAACTGTCCACTGATACTTAGGCTGAGGAACCCCAGTGGCTGCACACTCTAGGTAAACTTTGGTGGTGGATCCCAGAATTTCAGTGTCCGTTGGAAGTAGGTAGAATTTTGGTCCTTTTGGGACTAAATCCTCATCGTAATAATCTGTTCCATATGCTGTTATGTATTAGAGAAATACATAGAGTTAAAAATTAAACCATCGTTTTTGCGTAATCTTTATGCATTTTTTCTTCATTCTGAAATATGGTTGTATGTAAAAGTATGGGTGTTAGAAATGGGTGCTACTAATTCAAAAGAATAACTATGTATAACTAAAACATTTCCTTCTTTGGACTGATAACAAGTTGAAGTAGCTCAGTGGTTAGTGTGTTTGCTTCGCAGCCGGGAGGTTGTGAGTTCAATTCCTGCTCGTGTCATGGCCGCTTCAAACCTAAGACATTAACATAAGTTGTGATTGTTCCGTCGCCAATTGCTCAGTATTTAAAATCACAAATCTTAAAGATATAACTTTAAAAATGGAGGTCTCGTGTTGAAGCAGGCATTAATTGGCACATTAAAGAACCCTCACTCCTACGACCCTGAGCACTAAACATTGTTCTAAATCTGCAGTACTTCACTTACAATTGGTGATGTTTCCATATTAGTGAAATATTCTCCAAGGGACGTAAAACAATCAATCATTTGGACTGTTGGCCCGTCCCCCCACTCACTTACCATTAAAAAAAGGTTGATTGATTGATTATGTATTGTTTAATGTCCCACTCTCGAAATTTTCACTCATATGGAGATATCACTATTGCAGGTGAAGGGTTGCAAAATCTAAGCCTATGCTCAGTGCTTATGGCCTTTGAGCAGGGAGGGATCTTCATTGTGCCACACCTGCTGTGACGCAGGGCCTCAGTTTTTGTAGTCTCATTCCGAGGACTGCCCCATTTAGTTACCTCTTAGGACAAGCAAAGGGTACTGAGGATGAATTCTAACCCGGATCCCCATTGGGGTATTATGAAATGTTGCAAAGATCAAGATAGTGGATGGTACAAGATGTGTTACGCTTCTTGGACAGCTACAAATTCAGGTGAAAAGGGGAAACTACTTCTGATCCAGAGACTATTTTCTAATTCTATCGTCCAGTCTGATCCAGAGGCTATTTTCTATTTCTGTCGTCCAGTCTGATCCAGAGACTATTTTCTAATTCTATCGTCCAGTCTAATCCAGAGACTATTTTCTAATTCTATCATCCAGTCTGATCCAGAGACTATTTTCTAATTCTATCGTCCAGTCTAATCCAGAGACTATTTTCTAATTCTATCATCCAGTCTGATCCAGAGACTTCTAATTCTATCATCCAGTCTGATCCAGAGACTATTTTCTAATTCTATCATCCAGTTTGCCTGACTTTGACCCCATAGTCAATAGAGGTCTTCCTCATCCCAAAGCAGTCAATGTGTAAAGTTTGGTGACTCTGGGTGAAAATGTAAATCATTTAAGGCTTGCAAACAATTTTTTTTTTTTTACATCACTCCCAGCTTGATCTTAAACCTATTGGTGTTAAAATCAACAGAAGCCATCTTTATCTATGTTAAATCTGTGAAATAAAGTATTTTGACTTCAGCATCTCAAGGTGAAAGGGATTCTCATTTACGGCTAGGAAACCAACCTATCTACAGACAGACAACGTGTTGCTGGTTTATCAGTACTTACCGAAGTCTCTTACATTCTGTGGTATTCTATACACCTCACTCTTAGGAATTTCACAAATGTAACTGAGTGTACTTCTGCCATCTCCTTCTGTCCAACTGTAATGTCCCTCTACATAAGCGAAATAAGACCAGACTAGTATCTCTTACATTCTATACCATGATTATCAACAATGAAGAATTATATCACGATTGTCTACAATGATATCATGATGATCTATCACGATGAATTATTCCACGATTATCTATCATGATGGATTGTATCACGATTATCTACAATGATGGATTATATCACAATTATCTACAATGATGGATTATATCACGATTATCTACATTGATGGATTGTATCACAATTATCTACAATGATGGATTATATCACGATTATCTAAAATGATGGATTATATCACAATTATCTACAATGATGGATTATATCACGATTATCTACAATGATGGATTATATCACGATTATCTACATTGATGGATTATATCACAATTATCTACATTGATGGATTATATCACAATTATCTATAATGATGGATTATATCACAATTATCTAAAATGATGGATTGTATCACAGTTATCTACAATGATGGATTATATCACGATTATCTACATTGATGGATTGTATCACAGTTATCTACAATGATGGATTATATCACGATTATCTATAATGATGGATTATATCACGATTATCTATAATGATGGATTATATCACAATTATCTATAATGATGGATTATATCACGATTATCTATAATGATGGATTATATCACAATTATCTATAATGATGGATTATATCACAATTATCTATAATGATGGATTGTATCACGATTATCTAAAATGATGGATTATATCACGATTATCTACATTGATGAATTATACCACGATTATCTTCAATAATGAATACATATAACTTACTTGTTTACCAATTATAAAGACTGATCTATATTGAAATTCAATTTCATAATTAGTTCCTACTGATTACTATTATCTAAAACAGTGAATGAGAGTCTTGTGTGATGATTGATCTGAATCTCGATTATTTTGACACATTAGAAAAGATGATTTTTTTTTAAATGGATCCTCAAAACTTATGAATCATGAAAAGTCAATGCATAATATGAAAATCTAACCTAAAAAAAAAAATACCAAACATTTTAAGCTAGAAAGAAAGTTTAGTAAAAAAAATTTCTTGACAAAAAATTATCCGATACAGTATACTCGTTTCTAATATTTCCATATCAACACCCGGACAAATAACTAAAGCATCTTGACTTCATTAACAGATTACCGGAGTATCGGTAGATGATATGGAGTCCTTGGTTGTTTTGTTCAGAGCATTTTGCCCACTGTACATTTCTGTTCATCTGGTTCTGCAAGTCTTCCACATCGTGAAAATTGCTTAGCGTTTGGAAGACTATTCCACTGGTATACCAGTCATTCCTGTTGTGTTAGTGTTAATCAACAAACTGAATTCATATTAATTATCCATTTAATTGCAAAGGTAGGATTTCAACTTGTACACATAATGTTTAACAAAATTTTGATAAGTATTCTAGCTCTTACACTAGTATGAATGGGTATTACTTGATTCAAATTTGTGATACAACAATCTAGAAAATTTTACTGTAACATAATTATGAAGTTATTCCTATTTTTACCATACGGTCCAATGGTAATAAATGTTATCAAAAGTGACTTTTATGGCTCTGGAGTCATCACTAATGTAGGACCCCCCCCCCCAAAAAAAAAACCCATTTACTGAACAATTGCTGGGAAACCTACCTTGGCTCAACATCTACTTGGGGGGGGGGGGGGGGGGGGGGGGCATCTTGCTGTTTAGACCTGGATTCCCCCATAAAAGTGTGAAACTATGAGGATATAATTCCTTTTCAGGAATAAATTCCTATGCACCATGATTTCTAGGCACTTTATACATACAAACCTAGAGTTCAAAGTTTGAACATTACAAGATAACAAAGTTAAATAAAGGATTGTGTATTTATACATGTATATACAAAACACTAATTATGCTATGCTTGCCTTTCCAGGTCAAAGTTCAGTAACCAATTCCGGACAAACTCATGCTCTAACATGTTCTCCACACTGAGAAGATCTGCTCCATTTTCCTAAACCAATCAAATTATAGGTTACAGCTTATAAAGCAAATCACATGCTATAGAACCCAGAAGAATTACTTTAAAGGTAAAAATGCATGTCACTAAATAGAGAGTGTCCTCTTGTGTGTAGCAGGATCTTCTTGTTAAAACATGATTATCCCTCTTTGGTGAGAATAAATATGTCCCATGCAACCCAAGAAAGACACCCTAGGACTAGTACATCTGCTTATGTTTCACATGAAAACAAAAAAGAAAAGTGCTTAGATGTCTGAGACTGCTGTAAATATATAAACTAAAACAAAAGTACTTACAATTTGCAATGGATTTCAGCCTCCTTTCTCTTACGCAGCAGCGCTGATATGAAATTTCTTGATTATGTTATCGAATTTATAAGGTAATTTGCAGAGTTCTGGGGTTTGATCCTCAGTGAAAACATAACAGTTGTTGCTAAATGTGCTCCTACACCCCCCCCCCCCTCCCCCTAAATACAACGTTTACCTTGCAAAGTTCTGCAGCTCTGAAGCATGACTGCTGTGGGTGGAATACAAACTTGTAACATTTGGAATCATGTTCAAACCATTCTGTTGGACAATCTATTAATCAAAATAATAACTTTAAAATAGTACTATAAAATAAATCTATATTATTTTGATTTTTAAAGAGTTGTGTAAAAACATTTATGTTTAAATTTCACTCAGTCTGAAATGAACATTACACATTTACTACCCTGATTCAAAATCACAACCACACTGATAATGGAAATACTCCAAGACTTGCACATTTATCCACACAATGTAAAAAGTACATAGATTACACAAATATCGGCCTCATTGTCTTGATACAGAACTTAGTATCTACAAATTGATGGACATATTTTGCAATAAATATTCAATACCTTTTTTTAAGTAACGAAAACACAAGATGTGGGTAGGTGAAAAAGCGTGTGAAAAGTAAAAATTCTTGAGCTCGAATGACGTGGAATTGGAGCGCGCCAGACATGCTCTGTGTACAAACCTGACCCAACAACCGACAGCCCCAACAGGTATATTACGTGAAATACTATAAATAAACCACCGCGTGTTCGATGAAAACACGTTAGATTTATCAACATGAAATAAATATATGGTGGTATATCATATAGATACATGTACTGCACACAGTTTTGATAAACATCACAATGACCTGATCACTGTAGGCCACGCCTGTCCACTTTTCTACAGAGAACATGTTACCATCAAAAACATTGAACATTATTTTAAAATTATTTCATTTAACCACAAAGTTACGTACCGAAAAATGAAGAATTGGAATTGAAAATGTTCAGAAGGCCTACAAAGAGCACGAATCTCGAGGTCGTCATTGGCATTTTCAGTTGAATCGGAATACTATGTGATTACATGTCATCATTATAAATTGAAGTTTTGGCGCGTTCTACAGCACACGCATTTTTTTGTATTTCTAACCCGATAAAAAATTTCTCACGCGATACGTCGTCTAGGATGTAGAGTTACAGCACTGTTTTGATCAGTAAGCAATTTAGTATAACTGTACGTGTAGGTTTTACCGAGACGCGAAGCGTTGAAAGGAGGGTAGGTTGGGCATGGAGGGGGAGGGGTCGTCCTCCCGTTTGGGAATGGGTGGGAGGGGGTGTCGATAAATTAATGACTGTTTCACACCATCATTCGTTTCAGTTCATTATTTATAGGTATTAACTATTATGCAATTTCCATACATTTTTGTTTGTCAATAATATTAGACAACCTCTCTCTCTCTCTCTCTCTCTCTCTCTCTCTCTCTCATACACACAGATCAAAAATAAAATAAATACATAAAAAAAGAGGCCCATGGGTCAGGCAGTCTAATATATTTTTCCATATAAGGGAGTTTCATATTTCCATACAAGCCTTAATATAGATTCTTCTGTGCACATGTTTATAACCTTTCAAAATACATATGATCCTACTGAATTACAGAAGGAAAATGGTAGTTTGAAGCATATAAATCATTTTAACATTCTCTAATTATTTTCATACATTTTCATTACGTGGCCATATTGACCTTGCACAAGAGTCTGAACCCCTGAACCAGGGGTCATGAATTGCACCATTTAGATAGAAGCATCATGAACGTCAATCTGGTATTTAGTTTTACTCAAACATACATAGTAGTAAAGAAGATTTTCTAAGATTTCATACGTTTTCACTATAGGACCATATTGGCCCCACTCTAGAGTCTGAACCCCTGACACAGGAGTCAGGAATTTCACAATTTCGGTAGAAAGCTTCATGGGCATTACAATCGTGCATTTAGTTTTTCCCAAGTATATGTAGGAGTAGAGAAGACGATTTTCTAGCATTTCATACATTTTCACTGCATGGCCACATTGGACCCACCTTGGGGCCTGGACCCCTGTCACAGAAGTCAGGGATTTCACAATTTAGCTAGAGAGCTTCATGGACATCACAATCATTCATTTAGTTTCACTCAAATTTATATGGGAGTAGAGGAGAAGGTTTTCGAACATTTAATTATGTATTTTCACTATATGGCCATATTAGCTCCACCCTAGGGTCTGAACCCCTGGCAAAGGAGCCACAAATTTCATATCTTAGATTGAGAGTTTCACAGACATCATTATCATGCATATAATTTTTCTTAAATATATATGGAAATAGAGAAGAAGATTTCCTAAAATTTTATGCATTTTCACGATATGGCCATATTGATTCTACCATAAGGTGTTACCTAGGGGCCATGAATTTCATAATTCTGATAGAGGGTCATGGACATCATAACCATGCATTTGGTTTTCCTCTCACATGTGTGAGAGTAGAGAGGACGACTTTTGAAAATATAGCCTTTTTTTTTTTTCTTTTTTTTTTTTTTAGCATATTTGGCCCTGCCCCTTAGTTTTGAGATGCTTCACACGAAAGATTGTAACAATTAGCCGTGTAGGTTTCAAGAAGTTCAATTTGTTTGTTTGTTTTACGTCCCGTCGAGTATTTTTCACTTATATTGAGACGTCACCAGCTGTAGGTGAAGTACCACAAATTTAGACCTATGCTTAGCGCTCAGGAGTGAGGGTTCTATAACGTGTCAACGCCTACCGTGACACGGGACCTCCATTTTTAAGGTCATATCCGAAAGACTCGTGATTCTCACTTCTAAATGCCGAGCGATTAGCGAAAGAGCAATCACTACCTATATTTACGTCTTAGGTTTGACACGGCCATGGCGCGAGCGGGACTCGAACTCACGGCCTCCCGGTTACGAAGCGAACGCTCTAAGCACTGAGCTACCGCGACCGGGGTTGTTAGAATAGATCCTCAGTGCCCCTTGCTTGTCGTAAGAGGCGACTAAATGGGGCGGTCCTTCTCATGAGACCGCAAAAACCGAGGTCCCGAGTCACAGCAGGTGTGGCACGATAAAGATACTTCCCTGCTCAAAGGCCATAAGCGCTGAGCGTATACATAAATTCTGCAGCCCTTCACCGGCAATAGTGATGTCTCCATATGAGTGAAATATTCTCGAGCGGGACGTTAAACAATACATAATCAATCAATTACCGTACTTGCGAATCTAAATCTTAACTTCTTTTGTCCCCATGAACATATCTTCACCTACAACAGTTGGGTAGTTGTGGGTTCGAGATCCTCTTGTATGTTGCCGATGTCAAAATTCATAAGCGAAAAAGAGTAACCACTTTAAGATATGATATCAAAAACCCAAGTTCCGTGAGCACGGCAGGCGTTGGCACGTTAAATAGCGCTCGGTACCACGGCGACACGCATTTCTCAAGGCCTTTTTCTCCGCATTGTTAATCGTTTGTTTTACGTCCTGTCAAGAGTTTTTCACTCGTATTAAGATATCACCAATTCTACGTTATGGACCACAAGTGTAGACCTATGTTTAGCGTATAGGGCCGTGGCAGTGAGGGTTCTTTAATGTGCCAAAGCCTACCGTGACACGGGACTCACGTTTTTAAGGTCATATCCGAAAGACCCGTGAGCGCGTCAAAGACCTCTCCCTGCTCAAAGGCCGTAAGCGCCGAGCATAGTCTTAAACTTTGCAGCCCTTCACCGGTAATGGCGACGTCTCCAGGTGAGTGAAAAATTCTTAAGCGGGACGTAAAACAATATATAACCAATCAATCAACTCACACAGACCCTTATTCAAGAGTGGAATAATATCCCTCATAGGACGATACACACGTTGAAGGGGTCAATGTTAAGGAGAGTAATAACAAGGACTGTAGGAACACACACAACTGATTTGGATCAGGAAACAGCGTTATGAACCCATGTTTTAATGCTACTCCAGTGAATGCCGTCTGTGATACGACAACAAAAACCATCGGAAATCAGTAGTAATGAAATAACGGAGAAACCCAAACAATGAACTAATCATCAATGAATCATGTAAAATAATAACTATCAAAAATAAACTCGCGTTCCTTCTTTTCTTCGCTAGTATACAGGTCCATAAAACTCGCAATATTCACTCAAGTTATAAGAGGGCAAGTATCCTTTCACCAGAAATCAACTCAGTTCAAATAATCCACATACAAAACAAAAGTCATATAAACAATAATTTATTGTCATTTCACATTTAACAATACACGCCCACTTCATTTACGTTGCAAGCTGACACCTGTAGAATGTCCTCACTAGTCCTCTCACAGTTTTACAGTATCAACCCTCCAATTGTTTATAAAATCGCTAACGACACCTAGAGTTGTGTTTTCAGTACCGTATCCAGTAAAATTCGGATCTCAGTGAAGAGTAATCCGGAACTGCTCCAGTTGGACCTGTCAAAGAAATATGTTAGTATCGATATTATACAATAATGATTTTCGTGTTCATATGCTCAAGGGTGTATGTGAACCATTAATGAATTTCCGAGTATTGCCTTTATAAATTTTTTCTTACCCACTGCTGCCAGGGCAGGACATCGGTCATATATATATTTACTGCAAACATCCTTAACCTTCTGGGGGGTTACAGCCTACAAAACACAGAACAGGTCACAACACACATACATGCAACTCCAATGTACGAATTCCACATCTCATTATATAAAGAAATCCAACATATCATGTATATTGGGTGCTGGATATTCATTGTATATTTTGTATGATGCCTATTGTACATCGAATACATTTTGAATATATGTTGGATATTGAATATTTCGGGTGCTAGATTTTGGATATGATATATTTTGAAGCGTTGAATACTTTGGTAATTTGATATTAGATATTACATAAATATTTTAGGAGTTAGATACTTCGATTCATGCAAAATATTTGTGGAAAGTATATCAACGTGAGAAATGACCTCTAACGATGCCCCCCCCCCCCCCCCCCCCCCCAAAAAAAAAACCCAACAAAAAACCAAACCAAACCAACCAACCAACCCCCCCCCCCCCAAAAAAAAAAAAAAACCAACAAAAAAATCCTCAAGGCACATATATTTTGAAATTATGTGTGATCGTTGTTGGATACATACATATATCAGGCATTGGGTATTGAGTTTTTTTATTTAGGGGGGATGACTTGTATGTACTAAGTCATGGACGAATAGTCATTGTCATTTAATAGTTTCCTGTACACTACAGGATCATTAATAAATAAATAAAATAAACAACCACACACACTAAAAGACCTCAACATACAACGAATTACCAGGAGATCTTTGAAAAATGATCATGTACATTGTATCTTAAAGATTTAACCTTAAATCCTATAGTTAATACACATGCATATGATTTTGGAATGAAATAAAAACGAAAAAAAATTCTAAACAAAGGTTCAGGTGATAACGTAGATAAAAACAATTGTTTTTCATGATCTATAAAATAAAACCCATCCACCCCCTCATTTTTGAGCAAGGAAAGGGAACTCATTTGTAAAGAAAGAAACACACTTGCATTGTTCTACAGGTCTCAAACTGGTGAATACGGAAATCAGTAGATTTATTCAGAATTGCTTTAAAAATAGTTTGAAATTGTTTGTATCATCAAATTTTTAGCTTTAATTCTTATTAATGACGTGTTATAATTAGAATTTTATGTTCACATGACCTGACACAGTAGACATCTCCAGGAAATAAACAATAGGAACCATTTTACCCCCCAATAAATGGCCATTCATAAAACATGGATTGATGTGGCTATTTTGTATACTGTAATACTACAAGTCTACATACATCAATTCTGTACTCCATCTCTTCCAAGGGAACTCTTCTTCCATATGCCAACATTTGCCTGTAGAGAGAAAAAAAAAAAAAGGAAGGCTCATAGGTCACAATACTTCTCTATGTCACATTGCTCTTACATATACAAAGACACCAAGATGTCTGGTGTAATATTTCATAACCAATTTATGGTCATAGTCCCTATAAAGCTGTGTGTCTGGTCTGTGTGTGGTGGTGCATATCAAGGAATGAAAAACATGTATGGAACTTGTACTTCTAGTTCTAGAAGTAATAACTTAATCTAGAAAAAAAAAAAAAAAGGGGGGGGGGTGATATCATCTATCATTTGAATAAGTTAATTGCCCCTTTTCCCACAGATACTTTGTGCCAGGTTTTGTTGAATTGTTTGCTAGAGTGAGGCTGAAAACAACAACAATGACCTTATTCAAATTTGGATCAGAGAAGACCATTTTGATTTAACGAGCTTCGTAAGTCACACAGTGATGAATCATATTCTTTTGTAGACATACCATTCCAGAGAGGATTGCTTTTTAACACGTGTATTTTCTTATTTTACTACAGTAGCTCATAATGTGTAAGAAGAACATAATCTTTCATTGTGTACTTCAAACATAGGCAGGATTGTTTTGATTGAAATACTCTTTGATTTTTTTTTTTCAGATTGACAGAACTAGGTGATTTAAATGAAACAATAGGATATTTTCCAAAATTGATTTACAGGAGGTCTGCAAATTGAAACGATTTACGTACATCTTCATTCTGTGACTGGATCATTTTTAAAATTTGTATCATGTAACCTCATCCTGTCTTAATTGACTGGAGTAATTTGGCTGGACTTGATATAGATTGGAGTACTCTAACCAGATACTAACTAGTATGTCAATGTCTTGATTAGATCAAACTGGGATCTGCATGTAAAGTGATTTGGTGGGATAACTATCCTGCTAATGTCCGACTTAGATTTCTCGAAAAAATTTCTAACTTAAGTCTGAATTTTCTTTTATCTAAGCAGTCAACATTTAAGCAAAATCTCAGACTTGAGTCTAAATTTGAACTTAAGTTTCTTTCGAGAAACCGGGGTCTGATTAGATAAGCAAACACGGATTGGAGTGATCTGATTGGATAAGCAAACACAGATTGGAGTGATCTGATTGGATAAGCAAACACAGATTGGAGTGATCTGATTGGATAGCCAAACACGGATTGGAGTTATCTGATTGGATAGCCAAACACAGATTGGAGTGATCTGATTGGATAACCAAACACAGATTGGAGTGATCTGATTGGATAACCAAATACAGATTGGAGTGATCTGATTGGATAACCAAATACGGATTGGAGTGATCTGATTGGATGATTAGCCTGCCATGGTCTTTTAGTTTGACACTTGGTGTCTTTATTCAATAAATAATTTATTTGACTGTGATCTGATCGTATGACTAACCTGCCGATGTCTTCACAGATAGGTGTGGTGCCATCCAGTGACTGCCTTGTGTTGGCTTTCAGTACATTCTTCGCTCTCTCCACTTCCTGGTCTGTGATCATGTGACAAAGTCTAATCCTGTAACAGTGACAAAGGGTACCAGTTAATAGGGTACCAATTTACATTTAATTAAACAACAGCAAATGTATACACAACTGTAATTTCCTATATTTGTTGACATTCCTTCTTATGATGTTTTACAAAACACTGTGTGACAAAGAAAATGTATCAAATAACCGTACACATGTAGCAAGGATATACCAATTGTAAAGTTTCATTCATGATGACATTATCAAACTTTTTTTTACCCCTTCAGTTTTGCAATGCTATCTCAAGACTCCAGTAGAACTAAGTGACAGAATATATGAACTGGGTTTACACATGTGTTATCATATTTAGGATAAAAATAACTTTGCCAGATCCACACTGAGGTTTTGCAGGTACAGTACATGTGCTGCTTTTGCTTATAATTTCTTGCAACAGCTATGTGATCTTGTAAGTAAAATAAAACCAGTATTACATTAACACTGAACCAGTATTACATTAACACTGAATAAATCAGCATTACATTAACTCTGAAGAAATCAGTATTACATTAACACTGAATATATCAGTATTACATCAACACTGAATAAATCAGCATTACATTAACTCTGAAGAAATCAGTATTACATTAACACTGAATATATCAGTATTACATCAACACTGAATAAATCAGCATTACATTAACACTGAATAAACCAGTATTACATTAACTCTGAATAAATCAGTATTACATTAACACTGAATATATCAGCATTACATTAACACTGAATAAATCAGCATTACATTAACACTGAATAAACCAGTATTACATTAACACTGAATAAATCAGCATTACATTAACACTGAATAAACCAGTATTACATTAACACTGAATAAATCAGCATTACTTTATTACAGAATATATTTGCAGTACACTACTATCAAATCCCTTCACATATTGTTTAATTATTCCTAAACAGAACTATCCTTAAATCTTAACCATTCCAATCTATTCATTTATTTTATTCTCCTTTATTTTAGGCAAAACATATAATTTGCCTCATACTGTATGTCCACTGACTCTCTGATTATGCTGTGTTTATTCCTACATTGGTTTTCACACGATACATTACACTAAATATACATACCATTCACTAATTACGTAATCTGTGATTGGCATCATCTGTTTTCCTTCACCAATGAAGTAAGCTCCCCTGGAAAAAGATTTCATACACACTGTACAAGGATAAAGAATACCTGAATTCCTTTTAAAACATAAAATTTTAAATATCATTAACAAATTACACGTACTTGTGCTTCTATACTTTATTTTGCATAGTACATATAACTTCAAGTCAGTAGATCTTGTTACTAAATCTCACAGGATTTCCAGTTTTATTTTCCTCTATTTCTTTCAATCATCACTACAATTTTTCACTAAATAAGGCAAATTTTACAGTTTCAGTTCAATTTAAAAAAAACAGAGTTGTATATAACCTCCACATTCCATTCAGAACAGTTTCTGATGGTGTGATATACAGAGTTAATGGACTTTACAGAATAGTCAACTTGGAAAACTCTGAACAACAAAAAATGGTTGGTCCCTGCTTTAGGATTTTGAAAATTCAGAACAAACAAGCGGGTTCAAGAACCTAACTGATGGATCTGTGAGTGTTTGATTTTCCACTGCGTTTTCAAAAATAGGGAAAAAATCTACATGTAGTCAGCAATACACCTGAACTTCATTTAGCATGACAACCCTTGAGGTTCTTGAAAAAAATATTTTTAAAGAATTTTCCCATGTATTCATAGTTCGAAACCCTTGCACCTAGAGAGGTTATGTGAAACATTTGGTAGATATGTCCCGTGGTTCTTGTGATGATGCCTGATAAAGCTCACAAATTTGAAACAATGGTTCACTGTTCAGGAGAACTCACTTTCAATTATTTGGAGGATTCTCTGAAATACACAAGTCCTCCTGTCCCACCACTTACCACAATCCTGTGTCCGAGTAGCTTGTGTTGAAGGACATGAAGCTGTGGGCTGCTGGGTTGGAGGCGAATTTCACTGCCAGCTGACTAGCGAGGTCCTTACCGCCCATCATTGACCGGTCCCAGTTTCCCACTGCCATGTTCGCAATCAACAAGGGGATGTTGTCTGGATCCTTCCACCCACACGTCTCCACAGCCATAGCCACGTGACACAGGGGCATGAAGTCGTCACGTACCCTCACCTGTAAAATGTATAGTAGGTTTCATGGAAAACTAACCGACATTGACTCTTCATTTCTCTGTATATTTTAGACACATTGTTAATACAAAACTTTATGATTTTTTTTAACTCATAAAAGTACAGCATGGACAGTTATATATAATTACTCTGTAATACCCAGCTAATTACCAAGAAAGTAAATCTGTGAAAATTAATTTCTTGTACCTATAATCACTTTATTGTATACATAGAGCCCATACTTTGTTATCCGTAGTAAAAACATAATTTGATTTGTATTTTCTGGATTTTGGTTCAGATTTGTTTATATTTAAGAATATCCAATTTTGTTTGCTACATACTCCATGATTCATTCTATAATTTTAATAATAAACAAAATATGGCAACATGCAGAAAGAAATCACAAATGTGGAAATACTTTAGTACTTATGACACAGAGAGTCAGAAGACGTTGACAAAACAATTACAGTATGCAGAATATGCAAGTGCAAGTTTAAGCAAGCAATAGGATTGTTGTTGTAAATTTTGTTGAATAAAATGCATTAGAAATTGATGTTTTCTTAAGGGTTAAAAGATCTAGAGAAAAATAAATATTTCAGTGCTCTCATTATTCTTGAGTTCACAGAGTTGTTTTAGTTTATCACACAAAATAAAACCAAACAGAAATCCCCCCCCCCCCAAAAAAAATTCTCGAGCCAAAACAAAACAACCTGAACCATGACAGTCCTATTTAATGCTTTATACTCCTCCATGCAATTTCTTTTCCTTTTCTTTTTTTTTTTGTTGGGGGGGGAGGAATGTTTGAGTAATTTTTGGGTATTGAAATACAAGTCTCTTCGAACTTATATCCTTAACAGAGTCAGAAAAATCCAATGTTCAAAATCCAATCCGTACTCATAAATGTTACGATTTTTTTTTTCTTTCAAAGCACAATAACCCGACCATGTTCACAAATTCATGTCCACACTACTTACATCACCTCCAGTGAAACGGCAAGGCTCCAAGTATGACAGATCTTTCTGTAGAGATGTATCGTCTGATTTACCAAGATTTCCAAAGTACTTCTCTCCAAGATCTTTCATTTGTTGGTGATCAATGCCTGGTAAAATATTTTTGAACTTGGTCACATAAAATATTCACTTTCTTTATAACACTACTCCAGACAGGGTAGCACATGAAACCACACATAATAATTGTTGTGTTTCTGTTAACATTCAAAACAAAATCAAGGTAGATATGTACTAGGAAATAAATTATATTTAAATAGTTCTCAAACCTTATTTTCAAAGTATTTAAAAGCATTCTCATCACACCAGCATACACAAAGAAACATTCTGATCATTGAATGCTTGTTGTTTTACGCCACACTCAACAATTTTTCAGTTATCTATTGGCGTCCAGTTTTTATTGGTGGAGGAGAGAACCCAGATACAATATACCCAAACTTCTAAAAGTAAACTGGCTAACTTTCTCACATATATTGGCTGGAGTGAGATTTGAACCCACGCTGACTAGAGGTGAGAGGCCTCGTGATTTTGTGTGTTATGCTCTAAACCACTCGGCCACGGAGGCCCCATCATTCTGATCATAATCACCTTACTGGTTTAATAACATACTGAACATGAAGGGCTCATTTCCCAGTCAATATCAATTACTTCTGAAGTACAAAATTCATGTCAACTCCAAAACAATGTTTATTTAATATCTCTTGCACAAGTGAAATTACATTGTGTAAGCTATTTTAATTTGTTTACTACGTTCAAAAATTTTGAAAAAAAAAAAAAAAAAAAAAAGGGGGAAAGTTAGTAATGGGTTTGGCAAACAAAACATCAACTTTTAAAATAAAAAAATTTTTTGCAGAGAAATGCTAAACTAACCTTGTTTTTCTTTTATTTTTTCAAATCTGTCATACTTGATTTGACGGTAGTATTTTGTTCTACAGTACACAGGAAAAAGTGGCTCACATAATTCTCATATGAAATTCACACGGATTTCATGCATGTATATCTAGCTTACAAAAAAAGACTGAAAAAATAATATGCATGAAATATGCACATTTTCATGCAAAATATTTTGTAGGAAAATCATCTGGTCATGATCTGGTGAACATCAGTTATTACAGTGTATACTGGTTTTGACATGTTTCAAGTCTGCAGATGAAAATCCAAGATATCAAGTGCAATTTTGAGAAGGATATGACTACTAAATGAAAATAACAGAAACTGATATAATAAATGATGTTATTTATCGATTTTGTGTGTTTAAAACACGGATATCTACTAAATAATATTTTTTAACTTTTTTAAAACTTTTGCAACAATACAGAATTACCATATGAAAATCACATAAAGCTAGAGTATGATATACATTATAAGAGAATCATATCCAAAAAAGTTCTGTATGAAAATCAAATAACTTTAGCAAGAATATTACATGATATGCACATGTGTATGGTTTTTGCATAAATTTGCACGATTTTTAACAAAAAATAACACACATGAAATTTATACAAGCCACTTTTCCCTCATTAGATGCATAACAAGAAATCTTAATAGCTTCAAAACTTTGTGATCGTTAGACCTAGGAAGAATCAATAAGCTTCGGCGCCGTATTTATGGTGCAAAACTAGTGAAAGGCCCGATATTGAACAGAATGCTACACAAAAATGCTAGCAGCTTATGTTGATTTGATGTTGTGTTGTTGATCATAACAGCTGACGTGAATCTGAAGCCCATTAACGACTCCTTATCAGCTTACCTCCGGCTCCAGCCAAGACGAAGCGTGAAGGAGTGTAGTGAGTCTTGATGAAGTTGGTTAGATCCAGTTTTGATAATGATCTACAAATTACAAAGCAAAAATTAAACTGCATCAAACTGGCCACTTGGGAGTTTAATCTGCAGAGGTGGGTGTCTACATACTTGATATTTTGGGTGGGTCCTAATATTGTTCTTCCTAATGGGGTTCCCTGGAAAGCTGTGGCGTGGAGATGATCGAATATCACTTCCTGCATGTTTGTTTCTACTTCCTGTAAAACAACGCTAAATGATACAGAAAAACGGTACCAAGTCTATGCACAGGGGTCAATCAATGCATCTAAATTTGTGTACACATTTTTTCCCCCCTGGGAGTCCATTTAGTTTGTGGAGTGCAATCCAAGCTAAAGATTTATATCCGTTAACACAGCTACAGAAAATCACGTTTTGCAATACTTTAAGACTTTGAGATATATGAGTTAGAAAAAAAATTTGGTGATTTGTACGGATGAATATTTACAAAATTACTCCTGAAAAAAACCCATACTTTCATGTCCCAGAAACATCCTAGAATTATGCAAAATAGACCTTAAAATGAATAAAAAGTGATGAACAGTTCTACTTTAGCAACATGTATAACTACATGTAAATATGCGTATAAACCCTTGTTTATCACACGCATAAAACCTTGTTTATCATATGTATAAAACCTTGTTTATCGTATATATAAAACCTTGTTTATCATATGTACATAGGAGGTAAGAAGTCATGACACCTCAATGTCCCAAACACATGGATTTCCAGCATTGGATACTCGTAGATTACGCTTCATTCTCTCATAATCACATGCAGGTCATTTCAACTAATTCACTTGTTCTCATGAATAATCAATGAGATGATTTTATTGGTTGCTCAGGGAAAGACCAAATGTGATTTGTCCAATCAGCGAGTCCCATTCTTTGTACTTTTTGTTAGACAGTATTGCTGTGATAGTGATGTTAATGAAATATTACAGAATTTCATTCTGATAATGATTAGTTTGACTGAACAATAAATTAAATTATTTTTCAAGAAAACAAGCAAATTGGTATGAACGGTACAATGGGTGATGGAGAGAGGAACAAAACTCAATCAACTTTGGGTGTTCAATTATGAATTTCCCATCATTGTCCTGTAACTGGTTATCGGTATAAATCATTATTTTGCTATAAATCTGTTTGTCTCCAGAAACTATGGGAAGTGTGTGTGTACTACATAACTAATCATACTATATATACAGATAATACGAATTTACCACAATATGAACGTGATTGGCGGGAAAAAAAAAAATCATTCCCTTTTTTCAAACTGATTCCACATGGAAATGACTAAAGGTTATGATAAAGGCTTTTTTCCCCCATCATACTCAGCATGTGTGCATGGATCCCAATACACTTCTGTAGTTATTTTCAATGAGATCAACATATAGTACACCATAACACTGGTGTTATGCCATCTTTTGTATTGAGTGAAACATTCTCGAGCAGGACGTTAAACAGTATATAATCAATCAAACAATCTTTTGTATTTTGAAATATTAAGCTATTTATCCAGTTTTTCTTCTACAAAACACCAAGTGCTGGCTTCGGAAAACGTTTAAGTTTATACCATAGACTTATCTTTTCTATACATATAAATGTATGAGGCAGAAAAATTGTTTAACCAAAGCCTTAATCTACGATTTCTGACAATCATACATTGTAACTAAATTTTAGTACAAATGAGACATTGTGCCACTTTTGATGGTATGTAACCAAAATGATTCTAAATCTCAGGAGCAAATCACTTGCAACTGTACTGTCTACAATCTCATAAGAAATATTTTTTCAGCCTTTCTTTAATTTTTCAGAATTCTGAGCTATATGGAGATCCAGAAAGACTGTAAATATTCTCAGTTCTCTGATAAAAATTCACACAGTCTGATTGATTACATTCCAGGGGCATTTATGGCTTTTGCACTAACTAATCCTTCGATAGAGCTTATAGATCATGAAAATGGTTACCTCCATCTCTCTCAGAATCACGTCTCGCTCACGTTCAATATCCTGTTCATCTAATTTACTGTTCTGAATGATGTCAGACAAGATGTCCATAGCTGGAAAAAATGGAAAATGTCAATGGTGTGATTTTTCTTCTTTCTGGCAGTATATAAGACTTGTAAATCATGACAGTGTTCAAACACTTTAACAAATCATTATTTACCTTTTTCTACGTCTGTGGACAGACATTTAGCGTAAAACACTGTGGTTTCTCTGGATGTGTAGGCATTCAAGTGAGCTCCCATGGTCTCCACTTCTAGCTCCAGCTGGGTTCTGGAGCGCTTCCCTGTCCCCTAAACATATGCAGCATAACAGAGACTACAATCATCAAGTCTACTTTCCAAAAATAAATCTCCAAAAATTATCTTTTATTTTTTCGTACATCATGGTGGGGGGTTTTGAGCTGCTGAATAAATATGGGAGAGAAGGGGGATTCTATTTACAAAATTTAAACATGGATTCTTGCAATCCTGTGCTTAGAAATGAAGACTAATGAACATTTAAGAAATTATAAATAAATGAGTAAAATTCACCTTAAAAAACATATGTTCTAGGAAGTGGGCGGCTCCATTGTTTTTGGCTGTTTCATATCTGCTTCCAACATCTACCCATAGGCCCACCTACACACAGACACAAATAGAGGAAAATCACTTAAAACAGGTTGGACAGCATCTTTATATTATGATTACGATCAACTTTAGTACGGACAGCATATGCAGTGGAACCTTATTATTGCGATCATGGTTTATTACGCTGGAATGCTTATAATATTGGAATATTACAACACAAAATCATTTCTTAATAAACCTATATAAAATAGACATGGTTATTATGTTGTCCCAATATGCTTGGATTCAGTTTCATATTGTAAAAAAAAAACCAGTCTGACAGAAACATAATAAATCCCTATATGGTGACTTTTGATGAAGATAATCATCCTATAATTATTATGTTCACACACCTGAACTGCCTCAGGCTATCAGTGAGTATATTTCCTAGTCTGTTAGGAGATTAGGGACACTTGAATGATCATGCTTTGACAGATATATCAGGGTTATTGTTTATTTAAAAATTGCACATCTTTAAACTTTTATTAACAGCTTGGGTGTCCACAAACAGCTTGGGCAATAATTAAAACATTTACTTCATTCAGTCCCTCTGGGGATATCATAATCTAACATCCTATTTGTGGTAAATTTGTGTGACCAGTGCTGATAAATTAAGTTTAGGCATGCTGATCACAAATTAAAATGTTTTTAATTTTACAAGCAACGGTACTAGACATACGGCACTCGCACTGTATCGTCACATGAACACGGCTCTACCATAAAGCACACAAGGCATGGATCAACAATTCAAGTCCATGTATTGTATAGTGTTATTTTAATAAAATAGAGCTAAATATACAGTTATCTATGAAAAATGTATGTTTCTTGACTTATTTTCTTTTGTACAATTTGATGTAAAAATGTTGAGTACAATTGAGTTCTAGAGTGAAATTTATACAAATGTATTACGTAAGAAAACGGAAGTTATTATTATGGTCTATGGTGGACACTTGTCAAAAGTCAGATTGCACAGACAACCAACGTTTATCAAGATCCTACACTAGAAATAAAGAAAAGAGAGGATAAGGACATGGAGAAGTATGGACAATTAAGATTAAGCTGTAAAAATATAGAATGTCAAAATCTTTGAAACAAGGAAACAGTTCTAATAAAAACATATTTGCTCCCTCCCCCACTCTATTACAGAGAATACATATATTCTAAGCAATGTTTTGACAGGAATTCACTTGCAATGCTTATTCTGTTGCCCTAGGTATTACATTACATTTTTTGTGACAAAATGAGAAACGCAATAAAGGGTCTCCACTGTACATGTAGCAGAAATTTTCATGCTTCTATAAATTTAGACAATAACAAATGTTTCTCCGTGATCTGGTTAACAACAAGAGTCACTTAACAACTTACTGTACAAGTGGGTGAGCCTAAACTCTCGGTCGCCACCCTCATTCCATTGGGGAGGGTAGACACTAGTGTCTCTGGCACATTCACCTTCATCTGTGTCTGGGTAGAGGCCGCCCTCCAGCCAGGTATCACTACCTAAAACAGGTAAATTTTTTTGTCTTGTGTAGTTTTCTTCACAAATATATTGAAAAGGGTTTCTAAAAGGATTCAATCTCTTCTGCTACTAGTCAAATTTACCAAAAATCTATGTATTACTATAGTTTTATGAAACATCAATCAAATAGATCTGCACACTGTAAAGGTAAAAACATCATATATAATATCCTTATTTTATATGTCAACAATTCAAATATTTGAATTAAGCTAGAATGCAAATTTTAAGAAGTGTCTTTCGGCATTCTGTCATGAAGATAATTTTCACCATTCGCACAATGGTCATGCTAATTAGATCTTTTATCTGCACAATTTTTTGGCCAATCACAACTTTTTCCTCATGTCCATGAGTTAACTTCATACTTAACTTCTTACAATTTTTTTTTTCTTCAAAAATTCAAATAAGATGTGTATACAATTATTTCATAGAAGTCTCTAACTTTCAATTTCAACAAACGACCAGGAGTTAAATTTTTACAGTTACAACATATCTACATGTAAATTAGACTCTTAAGCAAATAATAACAATGATCATAGAGCACCCCCTCAACATATGCCACTATTTGTCACACTTTTCTCAGTACAAGACTTGAAATAATCAATGGCCCTTAGAGGCTAGTTAATTCAAATACTTATCAAAATTCCTCATTGACCGTACTCATAAATATTAGATATGTCTGCATCCAGGTTTTTATGCATGCAAAATAATTTCTTGATTTCATTTTCGTTAAGTTGTACTGTGAAGTAACACAAATAAACATAAATTAACAAGTGTTTCTAAGAGTCATCTAAATGGTCTTAAGCAGCATATACAATCTGCAATCCTTGGATGATTTCTTTATACATCACACAAAGGTACGTGCCTCCATATAAGTTCAGCATGAGTATATATATCTAAAAACGTGCATCTTCAGCTGCAATTTTTTTTTTTTTTTTTTTAGAATATCCTACCTAATTTGTGACACTTTCATAATATGTGACACTAGATTTCCACATGAAAATAAAAATGATGCTGACTATTTTCTAAATTTAAGTGAATAACATTGCTATGAATAGCAAGATTACGTTTTTAAACATGCAGATTTTGTATTCCAAACAAGTCCTGCAATTATCATGACTGCTGTGCAGATAATTTCAGTTATTGGCATGACCATCAAGTGGATACAATCTGCAATTGCCACGACCGAAGTGAGTATTGCCTCGGTCCTGGTTTTAAGCTATTAATAATATTTTGTACATTCCATTTTGTATTACAAAAGGAAAAAAATTGTAAAATATAAACACCCAGAGAATCAAACCTTTAATGAAATGTATATGTAGCCATGAACTCCCATGGATTAAATAGCTCAACTGGGAGAGCAACACCTATCTACATTATTTCAGAACAGAGAGAATTCTAGTTAAATTTTAGTTTACCCATTGAACCTTTAAAGTAAATTTCCAACAAATGTCTCCTCAGCATATTTATATAATGACTTTAAGATACTCGATCTACGCAATTTACACAGGTTTTGCACAGAAATTTAGAAAAACCGGCATGTTCACTTCTTGGTTAGATGAATTGACCTTCACATGGAAAAAGAACTAATCTTGCAAAAATACCAAATGTTGTGAATCAATATTATTTCTTTCCTGTATGCTAATGTATATTCCCTTAAATATTCTCATTTCTCTATTATCTAGCCTCACCTGCTGGGAACGGCAAAGATATTTGCCCAAAGGACTAGCAGATCCCAAGAGCCGAGACGACATGATTGTTGTGTTGCAAGGAGGCATGCGCGTTCAACAATTCTAGAGGAAGGTCTGCATACCCAAATAGACCCAAATAGGCCTAAATGGAAAGATATATGGCAGACATAGAATCAAAAAACCAAAATATAAAGTATCTCGAATTGAATCTCATTTCTATATGTATATACTTAAATATAAATATGAGAACTATCGGGCGGATTTAAAGAGTGTGTTAAAAGGATCAGTGGGTTGCCAGGGGCGGATCCTGGAATTGCATGGGCCCAATAGCCGTGTACGGAGGCCACACGAAGCGGCGAAAAGGGTAGGTATGAAATGGGGGGGTGGATGCACTCCCACAAGTGGTGTCTGGCGGTCTCCCCAGAATGGTTTTTTTTCCCTTATGATTCATGGCCTATTATCGGTGGGTAATTAAATTATCATACATGCATGTATAATTTAAGCAATATTTAATATTGCTTTAAAGATTTTCAAAATATGTGTTAAAATTTCATATCCATCAAACATAACCAACATTAAAAATTTAACCACTTCAAATAACAGCGCAATGTTCATGAAATCTCCTGAAAATATTTAAGAACAAGACTTTCATCTTCAAGTCAAAGTACCCGAATCAGGAACTGGGGGAATTAAATATAATATTACTTCGAATATGATAAGTATGTCTCATAATGAACTAAACTACACTTAAAAAAAAGAATGAATCCTTCCTTTAGCTCTCTTCATGACTGAAAATCTTCAAATAATACAGGATCTGATACAGACGCTCGATCTCCATTTATTTGCTTAAATATACCAGTGGTGGATCTAGCAGTGGTAACCCCATGGCCGAGTGGTTAGATTGATTGATTATATATTGTTTAACGTCCCGCTCGAGAATCTTTCACTCATATGAAGACGTCACCATTGCCGGTGAAGGGCTGCAAAATTTAGGCCTATGCTCGGCGCTTATGGCCTTTGAGCATGGGAGGGATCTTTAACGTGCCACACCTGCTGTGACACGGGCCTTCGGTTTTTGCGGTCTCATCCGAAGGACCGCCACATTTAGTCGCCCTTTACGACAAGCTAGGGGGTGCTGGGGATCTATTCTAACGACCCGGATCCCCACGGGGTCCGAGTGGTTAGAGCATCGCGCTCAAAATCACAAAGACTCTTACCTCTAGTCGGCGCGGGTTCGATTCTCGCTCACGCCGTTATATGTGAGAAAGTTTGCCAGTTTACTTTCGGATGGTCAGTGTTCTCTTTCCGGGTACATTGTATTTGAGTTCTCTCCTCAAACAATAAACAAAACTGGAAGCCACCAGATAACTGAAAAATTGTTGAGTGTGGCGAAAAACAATAATCAATCAATCAACCCATCTAGTTCAACACTCTAAAAAAAATCGTACTTTTTTCATATTTTGGGGGTCTTCCACGTGCCCCACACCCACCCTTTTAGGGCGGAAAAAAAAACTTGGGTCGCAATTAATTGCACCCCCTTTATTTTTTTCTGGATCCGCCTCTATATATGTCTATCCTCCTATACTATAAAGATTTCATGTTATACTTATCATTATCATGTACAAAATTAAATGAGCATTCTTGAACAATTATTTGTTATGTGCACAAGGCTCAAGCCATGTTTTTGTTTACATATAAATTGCTTGATAGATAATACCATGTTTAATGCAAAATGAGATATGACAAACACTAGAAATTGTTTAATTGTGTTCAGAATTAACTGGTGAATCAAAAAAAACAAAAAACAACAAAACAAAAAAAAACAAAAACAAAAAAAAAACCAAAAAACAAAAAAAAAACCCAAAACCCAATACTGCTTTAATCGAAACGTTTACTAGTATATCTAACCTATGTAACAAAAACATGGCACAAGCCTTGTTTACATAACAAAGAATTGCGAATGTTGTATCTCTCATATAACTTGACAACTGACATTTAAATTTTCGCTGACCGTTTGAAATACCTTAGATAAGCATTTTAAAGCATTAAAAATGGTAATTAAAATTGGATTTTTTTTTTTTGGCTCAAATCGTGTTCATGCCCCTTTACAATACCTTTTCAATTCAGTTGACCACCTCTAGGTAGTTCATCATTGGTATTGCCATTTCCAAGTCAAATTACACCTCCAAGTTAGTACCTTTAGTCATAAATCTCGTAAGTAATTCGATCAATATCAAATTCATCTCGACCAATGATTATAAAAGAACATTTCAATAACGTCCAAGGTATTTATTACACACTATTCATCTATCTCGTGAGTTATTCATGTAGAAATATGTGACTGAAAGTATTTTCAAATGTTTGAGTATATTGCGTCCTTTATATTTCCCCCCCATTGCTGTAATGCAACAGAAAAAAATTCCATCGCTGGACCCCGTGGGGATCCGGGTTAGAATAGATCCTCCTGACGATGGGGAAATTGAAATCATCCCGTTTGTCATAAAGTTGAGTTGTTAGTTTGCCACCGGCATCTATTTTCAGTAAAATATCTAATTACGAAGCAGAAGTGGAAGACTATGTGTTGTCTTTTATTTCAAGTTCACTGGGATGTACTGAATCGACATATGAACGAAAATGATCATTGTTAAAAGACAAAATGTCGTCGATATATCTAAATGTCGAATTGAAAGCCACCGTAAGAGATTTTTTCTTCTCATGTAGAAGCTTTTGAATGAATTCAGCTTCAAAAGAATATAAAAATAGGTCAGCTAACAAAGGAGCACAATTCGTGCCCATGGGAATTCCAACAGACTGTTAGATGTTCTATATATGTAAATCTGCTTGTCATTTTTTTTAAAATTTATTTATTTATTTATTTTTTTTAATTTTCCTTTGATAATACATAATTATCCCATTTTTATATTTAGTATGCGCTTCAGTAATGTTTATATAATATTGTACGCCACCAGATAACTGAAAAATTGTTGAGTGTGGCGGAAAGCAATAAATAATCAATCAATCAATATAATATTGTGACCTTGAAATCTCCCCCATCTACGAGAGTTATATAGAGTTGATATAGCAATATTAAATACGATGGCACAGGTGAAAGTGATATATTTTCTTTCGATCACGACATTTTCTAGAAGTTAACTAATTGCAGGTATAGGATTTTGATACGGAAGCTAAGATTTTTCACCTCGTTTACATAAGATTTGGGGGATGAATATAGGAACTACCCTATATTTTGAAAAAAGATTATGGAAATTGTTAAGAACGAGAGGATATCGTTCCGGTTCAGAACATTTTTTTAAAAACTTTATTATATCAATATCGATATGTTTAAGTACAAACAATACGTGATTTGAGTGCATGTTCTATCTGTACCGAGGTGATGAACAACTGAATGTCTAGAGGATAAATATAGCTCTACGTCATTTGCATGATGACGTAATGGTTCAATGAAGGGTTTCCCCTTGTGGCATGATATTTGTTTATATATCAACAAACGATTATTAGTAAAATATGCGACGCTTGGGAGAATTTTAATTTAATTTAAACGTCCTGTTATCACTTGTTAATTTTACTACATGTATGCAGATCGTCTTTACACTGTGGTTTCTGTTAGTTTAAAACTGATTTCGTAACATAATGTACATTTTTATGCTTTGTAATTGGTAATTTGTTCGAAGATTTCTTTTCCGACGAAAAACTTATACCATTTACAAGATCTATAAACAGAACTAAATTGTACCTATGCGTTTTATATATTTTATCTATATTCTGATGAGACTATTAATTATTATCATTTATTGCTTAATAACTTTAGTGTGTTTAAGAGAAATTTTGATTAAGTACAGCAATGGATGATTGATTGATTGAATATTGTTTAACGTCCCGCTCGTGAATCTTTCACTCATATGGAGTTGTCACCATTGCCTGTGAGGGGCTGCCAAATTTAGGCCTATGCCCGGCGCTCAGGGCCTTTGAGCAGGGAGGGGTCTTTAACGTGCCACACCTGCTGTGACACGGGACCTCGATTTTTGCGGTCTCATTCGAAGGACCGCACCATTTAGTCGCCTCTTACGACAAGCAAGGAGTACTGAGAATCTATTCTAATAACTCGGATCCCCACGGGGTAAAAAGAAAACCACCCAATCTACTTATATGTGTACATAGCATGCACATTATATCACAGACCCCCTGAAATGTAATATATATAGGGGGTGGGTTTTTAGATCCAGGGGTTTATATGAAATTGACTTTTAACCATTGATGAACTTTCAGATGTAAGTACTACGAATCTTGTATTCTGATCGAGATCGGGATGCAGACGAAGTTAATGTGAAGTAGACAAAAATACCTCAAAATGTTACGAGTGTCCTTACAAAGGCTCCTAACGCAATCTCTGCGGCAAATGTGTATCCTTGGGGAATGTAAGGACACTACTTATCTTCCTAGAGCCCTGAAGACTTACTCCACACAGACAGTTGCCAAGACAAGTTCAGAGACAGATGTTGCAGAAAAAGCAACAGAGGAAACTCAGATTAAGAAGAGTAAACCTATGACAAATACTCCATTTATTCGGGAGCTCTTTCTTGGGAGGTTTGCGAAAGTAAGTGTATTCGATAAGATTTAAGTGGCTGTTTGTCATATTAAGTTTCAAGACAAAGCCGTGGCGAAAATCCTTTTCCAGGAGTTCAGCTGTTCTTGTTTCGCTCACAGACTCAACACCCTTCACATGCTTAGTAAATTATGTGACCAAATTTGTATGTTCACAAGGAAGATATATGCTATGCATATAGAGAAACACAGGTAAAGAATAGTGCAACTGGAAACTCTAACAATGCTAATTTCTTTCATAGCATCAGTTCTTCTGCAGTGTCAAGGTTAGGTTGATGTCCACAGATTGATGTCAGGTATTTCTGATATGTCAGAATGATGTAAATGATTTTGTTTTTTAGATACAGCTCTTTTCAATTATCAAAATTAGCCATTGGTCTAAGACAATAGAATGGGGAGCTTGTAAAAATATTTCTTATCACAAAACTGTCAGGTCTGTGTCGTTCATCAATATTGCTGACTTGTTATTTATTATTTTTTGCTGGTGTTATATTACCATCATTCAATGATGTAGAGTAATGACTACATTCAGAATCAGTGGTAAATATGGTGTTTCTGTCACGCTTGATTTTATGATAAATGGACGGAAATAACAGTCACACACTGTATTGCATATAACAGGATGTTTGAAAACAACCCATCAATACCATGGACATGTAGATTAAATTGTCAATTCAGATAAAGTGACATTGGTCACCAGCTGAATACATGAACTCGGTTTCACAGTTTGTTAACAGTAATACACTAAATAGTTTCTTGTTTATCACATGTATCAGAAGAGATAAAAAAAGTTATCATATGATTTTTAACTATGTGTATGATGAAGTTCAAGTCCTGGAGCATGTGGCTTGATGTACTGTTTGTTGACATATTGAGAGTACTGAATGAAGTAAACAATGCTTCATGGCAATCTCAGAAATGTCTGCCTATTTAGGTTGCCTTAGTTACTCTTGTGATCTATTGCTGTTGGTCTGTGTCCTACATTGTGCATTAACAACTGAATAGATTTACCTTCTTCTTGACAACTACCATGTCACATCTTTTCAAATTTGGTATAAAGCATCACTGGGACAAGGGGAACATAAATTGTAAATTTCAGTACTCCTGCAGCCTGGGGCCTTAGGGGGAGGATAAAATCTGTGACAAGTTGACCAATTTTCAAGAATATTCTCTCCTAGCACAAATCTGTAAGGAAAACCAAATACATAGTTGTATAGATCAAGAAAAACCTCTACCAAAATTGTAAATTTCATGATCCCTGGGGTAGAGGTTCTGACTCCAGGTTTGGTATATAGTATTTATGTATCATAATAACAGTTTCTTTAATGCTATTGATGCCGAGTTAAAACTAAATGTATATTTAGAAGAGAGTATCCCTGTGCCAAAATGGCATATTTCATGATCTCAGGGGTAGGGGTTTTGGTACCAGGGTGGGGGTGGGGGGGGGCAAAAATGGTCATAGTGATTAATTGTTTGTATCATTTGAAAGACTTCTTAATTTTGGAGATACTTAATAACAAGAGGTCCATGGGCCACATCACTCACCTGATTCACCGTGACCCTGCTGTTGTTCAGCATTTGTGATTTTTAAAAGAGTTGTTTTTAAAATCTCTATTCTGTGGAATCCTTTTACTGTCATGTTCTCCATCATACCATCATGATGACATGATGGCAGTGATACAATGACATGATGCTCTTATGGTGATGGAACGACGCTATGATGCTGTCATACTACCACCATATTATTGCCATTCAACCATCATACCATTGCCATTCAACCATCATACCATTGCCATTCAACCATCATACCATTGTCATTCTACCATCATACCATTGTCATTCTACCATCATACCATTGCCATTCAACCATCATACCATTGTCATTATACCATCATACCACCATTGTCATTATACCATCATACAATTGTCATATAATCATACCATTGTCATTCTACCATCATACCATTGTCATGCTACCATCATACCATTGTCATTCTACCATCCTACCATTGTCATGCTACCATCCTACCATTGTCATTCTACCATCATACCATTGTCATTCTACCATCCTACAATTCAATTTGTAATTGTACCATCATGTCACTATAGATTGATTCATTGTATCACTGCCCTCCTTAATATGCATACTTACTGTATATTGAAACATGCTTGAAAAGACAAAAGTTTGAAAGGAGTTGTGGATAACACAAGCAATATAGCTAGAAACATTTGTCAATGCTTTAGGATTTTCTTAAAATTTTTACATTCATATATACTTATTTTAATAAATGATGCACTCTTTATTTACAATACCTGTCAATGTTTATGGGACTAATTATGATCCAGCTGTTGTTTAGATGTGGGTTTTTAAAGATATTTCCCTATATACATTCTTATATAAAACTTTGATTCCACATTGATTGAACTTGGCCAGTGGGCCTCTTGCTTTTTTCAAAATATTTTTTTTTTATTTCACATACATACATTTAATACATATCTATAAATTTTGCAGTCCAATATAATTTTCACTTTTGTTACATTGTAAATAATATATTTTCATAAAAATAGATGCGAAAGTTTTTATTAGTAATAAAGAAAGTAAAGATAAAATTGGGAGGGGGTTCAGCACAAATGAAGGGAAAAACCAACACTGTTACATTGTAGGTGATAATTCTACATTTTTTTCAAAATATTTTAATTTCTTAATTAATTGTAGTACATTTGAATGTATTTTAAAAATTCATAAAAGCCTGTACTGTGTGTTGATGTAGTGAGTTTCTGGAGTGTTATTTCTCTGACCCTAGGCACCCTTAGTTGATCAACATCACTGATGGGTTTCAATTTCTTACAGTTTTCAACTGAAAAATCCAGATCCATGTTACTGAAGGGTAGAAAATCCTTGCATTTTATAATATAATAGGAAATGTTTCATATTTAAATTAACAGGAAGTGCTAGTGTATCCTGAGCTGACAAAAGAGGAGTTGGAAAATCTTAACCAAATGGTTCAACCAATAGACAAGTTCTTTAACGAGGGATGTAAGTATCAAATGCATGTGATGTTGTAATTGGAAGTGCAAGTGGATCAAAAGGAGTGTTTATTTAAACTGTAACTAGGGGTGGATCTAAAGGAATGTTTATGTAAACTGTAACTAGGGGTGGATCTAAAGGAGTGTTTATGTAAACTGTAACTAGGGATGGATCTAAAGGAGTGTTTATGTAAACTATAACTAGGGGTGGATCTAAAGGAGTGTTTATGTAAACTGTAACTAGGGGTGGATCTAAAGGAGTGTTTATGTAAACTGTAACTAGGGGTGGATCTAAAGGAGTGTTTATGTAAACTGTAACTGTTACTAGTATAACTGTAAAGGATATAAGTATAAACTGCAACATGGGGTTGGATGTAAAAGGAAAGTTCGTTATAACTGATGTTAGAGGGGTGGATCTGGATGAGCATTTTTATAAGTGTAACAAAAAGTGGATTTAAAGAAAATTTCTAGCCAGGGGTTGAAGTAAAGAAGTGTTTTTCACTGTAATTATAGACTTACTGTGAATTGTAGTGGACTCCAAAAGTATTGATATCAATGCCAAGATACCAGATGATGTTCTCCAGAGTGTGAAAGACCTTGGCCTTTTTGGACAACAAATTCCAGAGGAATATGGTATTATTAAATTTATAGAAACTTAATAATCACAAAAATGAAAGATGTACAAAACATGGAATATTCATAATCCAGTTGTCAGACTGGTAATTTATGTCTGTTAAAGGAAAATACAGGTCTTTGTAGATTCAACCACTGATAAATATCACATCAGTGTACATATCTCATGTAAATAATCAACCACTGATAAATATCACATCAGTGTACATATCTCATGTAAATAATCAACCACTGATAAATATCACATCAGTGTACATATCTCATGTAAATAATCAACCTCTGATAAATATCACATCAGTGTACATATCTCATGTAAATAATCAACCGCTGATAAATATCACATCAGTGTACATATCTCATGTAAATAATCAACCGCTGATAAATATCACATCAGTGTACATATCTCATGTAAATAATCAACCACTGATACGCCAGTGTATGCGTCTTATGCAAATTACCAATCATGTACATATATCACATCAGTGTGTTTATTCCATACCCGTCAATAATCTGTGTTTTGACCATCAATACTGTAAAAACCACAGAGTGTGATCCAACTCTCCTGATCACCACAAGGTGGTTTTCTGAATCTCATGTCTCTCTGAAACTGATGATGTCACAATACATCATCACAACTTTTTTTGTGGAAAATTTTGACCATGTCACAAACAAAACTGTGTACACAAAAAAATAATTTCAATGTATGTTTGTTTTTAATAATTTGGAATGCCTTTGTTATATTATGAATGTGGATTTAACAATACGTAAGGGGGTACCATTATACAGTAAATTTATCATTACTACAGTAACTTGATCCGAATTTTGGATCACATCGAGTTGACAGTCGTGGATCATCAGATCAAAACTCAATGCTTTGTGTCTCGTTTGATCTGATTATCCGTGCCTGTCAACGAGATGTGATCCAACTCTTTGGATCAAGTTACTGTAGTAATGATATATATGTATGTATATAACCAGATAACTTTTTAAGTCATGACCTACCCCTTATGCAAAGAGAAGAAACATTTTCCTGTAGCAATTTTCTCTGAAATTTTCTTTTTCAATATGAAACTTGATAACTTCATTCAGATTTTAAAACATACAAAGCTAACATACCCTTGAAGTGTAGACTGAGGTTTGTTCTTTTCATAACAAAGAAAGAGCAACATGATTCAGCTGAACATTGTCACTTATGGTACTCCTGTTTTGTGCATTTCTGGTGAAATATCCAGACAGCTAGGTGTATATAATCAAACAACCTCTCATTCCCCCGAATCTACAGAAGAAAGTGTTGGAATGAAATCATTTCTAAATCCAACTTAGTAAGCTTTTCTGTGACTGTGTTTGTTACCAGGGGGACTGGGACTAAATGCTACAGAGTTTGCAAGGCTGGCTGAAATCACCGCACTGGATGGATCAATTGCTGTCACACTGGCTGCACATCAATCAATTGGGTTAAAGGTAAAACTAGTCCCACTAACCACTCACCAGTCCATTAGGAGAAAGGTAAAACTTGTCCCACTAAGCACTCAACCACTTATATTAGTTGCTCCATGGCATTTCAGAACTAAGATGACACCTTCTGAATTAGCCTTTGCTTAAATACCAATTTAAATTTAAGCCATTCTAGAGTGAATTCTATTTTCCCTATTTACAATGTAACCAGTTCTGAAATAAATTGGGGGTAGGTGGGCAGTATTCAGTTAAATAGTAAATGAAGTTCTTTGAAGATATGAATTTCGTATTCAATGAGTTCTTTTATTTTACATGATCTTTTACCTTGTAGGGTATTCTGATAGCTGGAAATGAAGCACAGAAATCAAAATATTTACCTAAGCTTGCCACTGGAGAACATGTAGCTGCATTTTGTCTAACGGAACCTTCAAGGTAAGGGAACATTGTGTATGTGTTCAGTAATTCTTTTAATAGACAAACATAATGGTTAGTAGAATCGAGAAATATTCAATTACTGATACATGTACAAAAATATGTTTTGAAACCAAAATTATTTGAGGAAAAACTTTGAATTCTACAATAATCTTATGGTGATTTAGAGTACAATGTTGGATATAAACTAAAGAATTTTTATGAAATTTGGGGGAGTGTAGTTTTTGGTACATGTATCTATGCCTGTTTGTCTTAGAAACATTGGCTGTAACTTTTGAATGCATGGTGATAGGGGTTTCATATTTCACGTGTGTATTCCTTGTGACAAGACGTTTCCATTGGTGTCAAAATATTTCACCTTGTGACCTTGACCTTGGCATTTAACTTTAAAACTTATCTTTATCATAACTTTTAAATGGTAAATACTAGGGTTTCATATTTCACACGAGTATTCCTGGTGACAAGACCTTTCTGTTTCTACAAAAATGTTTAACCTTGTGACCTTGACCTTTTGGTATAACTTACTTTTTAAAAACTTTCACATTGGCCCTAATTTTCAAATGTTAAGCACTAGGGCTTTCACATTTCACATGAGTGTTTATTGTGACAAGACCTTAGTATTGGTACCAAATTCTTGACCATGTAACCTTGACCTTGTGTTTGACCCACTTTTCAAAAACATTAACATTGACCAAAACTTTTAAATGGCACATGAGTATTCCATGTGTAAAGATTTTTCTATTGGTTCCAAATATTTTGTCCTTGTGACCTTGAACTTGGCATTTGACCTACTTTTTAAAAACTTTAACATTGGGCATGACCATCATTGGAATTTGCCATGATCCGGGTCATTTGTGTTTCACTAACATATCTTATTTCACTATGACGTGTTCTTTTTTTAATTTTTTTTAACAATGTCACTGATATATTCTTTTTGCCCTTTTCATAAAATGTCCTTTTTTCAAAGTGCTATCTATATTATAAAATATCTTTTTTCTTTTTTGTAAGATGTCATTTTTCTTATCAAGATATCTTTTTTTCACAGTGAAATGTCTATTTTTTATGACGAGATATCTTTTTTCAGTGGGAGCGATGCAGCCTCCATACAAACCAGAGCCACACTGTCAGATGATGGGAAGACATTTCTTTTGAATGGCGGCAAAATCTGGATTTCTAATGGAGGGATTGCTGATATTTTTACAGTGTTTGCTAAAACAAAAGTCATGGTGGATGTGAGTTTTGTCAGAATTTTTATACACTATCAGAGTATCAAGATTATCCATTTATATATTTATTTTTTCCAATTATCACTGACCACACAAGCTACAGTAATGGACTTAATGCAGTATGCCGGCATAAATTGTCATAGTCCATACCCTCATTTATAATCAAAATAGAAATTTATTTTTCCTTGAATATTTTCATTTTGTTTATCTGGCTCCATACTCTAAAAAATGTTGATGTTACAGGGATTTCAACAATTTTGTTTAAAGTCAACACTTTACAAATTCTATGGTCGTTATAACAATCGTATTTGCAAATACAGCCTGTCATTAGGTTAAATGCTGTCTGACGTATTTTGTACCAATTGTGAGGCCATTCATTACTGTATACTGATTTTAACTATAGATTATTCTGTTTTTGTGTACAAAATATAGTGTTGGTGTGACTGGTCAACAGGGGATGCTTAGTCCCTCAGGCACCTGATCCCATCTCTGGTGTGTCAAGGGGCCAGTGTTTGCCCTACTCTTAACTTTCTATTCTTTATAGAATTTAAAAGATTGATAACTGTTCATTAGGTTCACTTTTTCACAAGTAATGACAAGTTCAGTAGCTGTCTTCAAATTCAGCTTCTGGCCCGAAGACCACATCCAGTAAAATTGAAGTTGGGCTTGTAGAGTTATAACTATACAAGACCGCCAGGCCTGTGCTTTTCATCAATGTCACTAACTTTAATACTATATTGAAAAGGAGTGTTGACTTTCATCAGAGTCAGTAATAACGAAAGACTGTGTCTCTACCACAATAACTGATTTTGACTAAAACCCTATCAGTGATATAATGAACACTTAAACTCTGAAAACTGAGAAAAAGTAACATTTTAATATGTTAGATTTGGGCCAGTGAATTTCTTTTTGGTCTAGTGAACTTCCAGACACAGAGGCCTGCAGGGTCCGGGATAGAATAGATCCTTAGTACCCCTTGCTTGTTGTAAGAGGCAACTAAATGGGATGGTCCTTCGGATGAGACACCGCAAAAACTGAGACCCTGTGTCACAGCAGGTGTGGCACGATAAATATCCCTCTCTGCTCAAAGGCCATAAGCGCCGAGCATAGGCCTAAATTGTACAGCCCTTCACCAGCAATGGAGACATCTCCTTTTGAGTGAAAAATTCTCAAGTGGGATGTTAAACAATATACAAACAAACAGAGGCCTGAATGATCAGTGGTTAAAGTATTTTTTTGAAGACTGCAGTAGAATGAAGTGATGAAGAAAATGAGAAAGGAAGTGTAGGTTGTAATCTAAATCCTTCTGACATTGTAAGTCAAAACTGTGTGTTGTTGGAGCATGAATGATTATTGAATTCAAGGAACACCATATAATGCATATTTTCTGCGGTTGTCCATTTTTCTCGGAATTATTCATGTAGAAATACATTTAGATACTTGTTCTTTATACAGTGTAATTATACGTATAGATAGTGGTTCAATGTTTAGGGTGCAGAGAAGGACAAAGTAACAGCCTTTATAGTGGAGAAAGGCTTTGGTGGAATAACAAGTGGAAAACCGGAAGATAAACTTGGGATCCGTGGATCTAACAGTGAGTATATACGGGCTTAGACTTAAGTACCAAGTTGAAGTATAACCAGTTGGCTACTAACAGTGAGGTCCAGGGTTTGATTCTTAAATTTGACCCGAGACATGGACAATGACAGATCCTTCACCAAGCACCCAGCTTCAGAAGTGAAAATCGTGGGTCATTCGTATATGACCTTAAAAATCAGAGGTCCCGTGTCACAGTGGACTTTGGAGCAACAAACAATGATAAAGGTCCTACATTGTAATGTGTAGATACTTCAACTCAAATTGGTGACATTTCTATGTGAGTAAAAGAAATTCTCGAATAATACAGACGACAACAAACAACCTCCATCATGATGGAATTTACAGTACGCGTCACACATTTTGTGTTATAGGATTTCATTTTGCATTTTATTTTGCACCCCAGTTAGAATTTAAGAGTTGATACCTGATTTAAACACACATTATAGTGTGGTATCATTTAAATTTGTGGGGCTTAATTTTGGTGGATTGTTGAGATTTTATAGATTTGTTGGGGTGCGATTTCATGGATATGGCATTTGTACATTGTGCATTTCAGTGTGGGTTGAAATTCATGAATAAATGTAGCTAAGAAATCCACAACAGTTGAGTCTCCTCCTAACTTAAAGATTTAACAGAATTTTATAACATCAGAGTGCCACAGGACTGGAAATTAATTCATATAGTGTATAAGTTCCCCTCTGTAAAATAAATGTGTGTTCTAACATGTATCATATTATCTACCTCTGTTGTTCACTTGTAAATTTTTAAACAGCCTGCGAGGTCCATTTTGAAAACACCCCTGTTCCTATGGAGAATGTCCTTGGAGAAGTTGGTAGCGGATTCAAGGTCTGTAAGCAATTTTAAATTATAAATTGACCGTCACTCCAGAGAAAACAGTAAAATATCACAGATACAAGACAACATAATTTAAAAGGCTGTTCTGAAATTTTCAGGTTGCCATGAATATTTTAAACAGTGGTCGATTCAGCATGGGCAGTTCGGGTGCTGGAATTCTGAAGAAGCTGATTGGTTAGTTCATTTCTCACGTTATTTTTACATTACGATAAACACACTACCATGTACTTCCATGTCAGTGTGAGTGAAGTGAGCGTGAAAGTTTCCATGTTAACAAGTGCCCGACAGGTGATTTAAAGCGAAAGGTTACCCCTCACTGTGTCACAGACAGTGAGACAGACGATAAGGAGGCGATTCTTATGTATTTACATTTATCAGTATTGGTTCTAGTAATGAAATCTGTAATATTGTTGATTTAGGGAAAGATCAGTACCTTAAATTTTTTGATCAAAATTTCTTTTACTGTAACAATACAGCAGCATTATCTCCAGTATTTAAAACACAAGTTTTCATGTGTAATGTTGCTATGTTGGCCAATCATTTGTGTTTAAATTCGGTATGTTTTCATCTGTTTTGAATTGATTATGCCCATTAAAACTGAAATTACAAAGTGGAAAACTAAACAATGAATTTTTAAAAAAAAATTTTATTGTATCTAATGAAACTGTAGTTATATGTCTCTTAAGGAGAGATACTGTGAATTTCAAAATATTCAACAGCAGAAAAGTTTGACATCAGGATGTCAAAAATAAAAAACAAAAAACTTCACTATCACCATAGTAACAATTTTCTTTTGATATATTAACAGGAATGACATGTGAACATGCAGTAACCAGGAAACAGTTTGGATCTCCACTGTCAGAATTTGGCATGATCCAGGTAAAGATCTCTACTGTCAGAATTTGGCATGATCCAGGTAAAGATCTCTACTGTCAGAATTTGGCATGATCCAGGTAAAGATCTCTACTGTCAGAATTTGGTATGATCCAGGTAAAGATCTCCACTGTCAGAATTTGGCATCATTCAGGTAAAGATCTCTACTGTCAGAATTTGGGACAATTTAGTTGATATTGAAGAACTTTACTATCATCGTCTGGACTATGTTATAAAGTGCATTCTGGGAATTTTTTTCTTCAGAACTTTGCAGAATTTCCTACTTCCACCTCCGTTATTTAAATTTAATATCAAATTTAGTCTCATTACCAATCTTTCCTCATTATGTTTTGATACAGAGTTTTAAAAAATGGGAATGTGAATTTGAATTCTTTGCAAAATCATTTTCATTAGTTTGAAAGAGTGTATAGTTTTAAATCTTTCAAAAGTTGTTTTAATTTCTTCATTTTTATTTCCAGGAAAAGTTTGCTCAGATGACGATAACAACGTACGCTATGGAGAGCATGGCATATTTGACGGCTGGAATTCTGGACCTCCATCAAAAACCAGATGTCTCACTAGAGGCAGCCATAGTTAAGGTCAGGAGAAAGTTTGTTAAAGTAGATAATTTTTCACTCATCAACATGATAAAAATTTCGCCACCTGGATTTGTGAATGGCTGATTTGTACTACATGTAAAACAAACACTACATTCACAAGCAGAGTACTCCAGCAACCTTTCTGGTCAAACCTCTGCCATTGTATTTCTTAGCAGTGCCTATCTCTTGGCATTCATTGTCTAGGCATGTTTTAAGCTCAATATCTAATTCTATTCATTGCAGATAACCCCATGCATTGTAGATATTAAGTTATTTTTACATATCCAATGTGTTTTGTTAATGATACATTTACAAATTATAATGATAATCATTTCGTCATCAGCAATTTGCATAGTAAACAATGAATATATGAATCTTGATAAATATAGTATGTTTATTCTAACGGCTTAGAATTCCGACATAAATTTCATTGCTTCATGCTGGCATACTTCATGAAGCATGTCTGTATTGCAAGAAGTACTATTGCTTTCGTGAAGTATTGTAGTTCATACCCTCATGTATTTTCAAAACGGAAATTTGTATTTTAAATATATCCATGCATTGCAGATATTGAAATGAGTATATATATCCCTGTATTATGGATATTTAAATTGGAATTTGAAAGTGCGTGAGTGATGGCCTACAGGCATTTACTTGTATTAATCTTTTATAGATATTTAGTTCGGAGGGATGTTGGTCCAGTGTGAATGAATGCCTACAGATTCTGGGAGGACTGGGCTACATGAAGGATTATCCGTACGAGAGATACCTTCGAGATGGACGCATACTGATGATTTTTGAGGTATATATACAAATTACTGCAGATTTTCTCCTAAGGAATTCAAAATATTTTTGATGTGCGATTTTGCAAAATGCATTTCTTTCAAATTCATAGATGTAGGGCCTTTTGTGTTCTATTTGCAATCAAAATTTGGGGCGGGGGTATGTAGTGGAATCATCATGCTCACTTCTCTGTCCAGATCATGCCTGTTCAGTGGAGGAGTAGTAGTTCATGTGCACACAGTTTGAATATTTTGTCAAGGCCATTGTGTAGTAATAGAGAAACTTTCGAAGCGTACTCTGATCTCCGTGGTTGTGTACAGTCACGTAGTTTAGCTGATGTGTCTTAACCCAAGATCATTTAACCATAGTGAAGTCAGGTAGCACCATACTCTGGTCCATTGATATAGATTTTCATTTGCAAATAATTTTTCATAGATGAACCTAAACCATTTTTTTCTGAACTCGCTAAAGGGTTAAGAGGTCATCCAAGCTCGAGCCATTTTACCGCACTTTGACGAGATCGTAATTTTAAATGATCACATTTCTCAAATATAAATACAGTTGAACTTTGATATTTCGAATACCGACATCTTGAATACCATGGATATGTTGAAGTGATTTGGAAGTCCCAACCACTTATTCTTTCAGTATTTTACCCTCAATATCTTGAATCCTTGGATATCTTAGAAGTTTTTATCTCAGTCCCATCGAGTTTGAAATAGCAAGGTTTGACTGTATAAGAAATAAAGAATGCTGTTTATTTAAAAACATTCACTTGGTTAGTACAGGTTATATGACTAAATCTTCTGGAAAGCCCTTTGTGCTTCACAGGATTTTACCACTGTATTACAATGGTTTAAATCTTATGATTGTATAGACGGCTGTGTAACTATGTACATGCACACTGAGCATAACCAATGTAAAATTACCGTATTGTCAAGTCAACTGTAACTTGTCTTCCTAGTTATTATTATATATGAGTCTGAGATGAGATAGTTATTATTATAGATGAGTCTGAGATGAGATAGTTATTATTATATATGAGTCTTTGATGAGTTAGTTATTATCATATATGAGTTTGAGCTGAGATAGTTATTATTATATACTGTATACAGGGTTATTTTCACCCTTCTCCACTTGCAAACAGTTTCACGTCTTGAATTCGCCCAGATGCAGTTGTGTCAAAAGAGAGATAACTTTGTCTCGTTACAACCGTTTATTCAAAGAAATATAACTCTGTCTTGTTACATATAATGTTTTAAAAAATGAGCGATAAATCTAACCTGCATTGGCATGTGAATAATACTCAAACAATTATCACCATTCCCTGTTGTAATAAGTAATAAGATTTTAGTATGCGTCACGTGATCAGGACAGTGATCATATAAAATCGGCTTTTGAAGCTGCTGGTATTTAAGTACAGGCCATTACAAGTGTCAGTGGTTGTGAACATGTCGTGTAAATAATAAGCGATTTTTCTTTCATCAGTGAGCATGTGATTTTGATTTGATACGATTTTTTATATAATTAATAAATTGTGCGTGTATACTTTCTGTACGATTGGGTATGTCTACCCTCTGTATGATTATTAATTTTTTGAAAAAGATTCACATGTTTAAAATGGAATATATGATATGAAAATTACAGAGTAATTTATTATATTTTTTGAGAAAAAAAAATGTTTTAAATTTGTCCAGTCTTACATTCACTCACTTACAATGAGGGCGAAAGGGGTGAAAATAAAACGGGGGTGAATATTTCCTTGTATAGTAAGAGTTTGAGCTGAGATAGTTATTATTATATACAAGTCTGAGCTGAGATAGTTATTTTTATAGATGAGTCTGAGATGAAATAGTTATTATTATATATGAGTCTGAGCTGAGATAGTTATTATTACATACGAGTTTGAGCTGCATGAATTTAGTAAAGAGTATAATCATAGTTTGATCTCTCATTAATACTTTCAGGGCACCAATGAGATTCTACGACTGTTTATTGCTTTAGAGGGAATGAAGTATGCTGGCAAAGAATTAAAAGAGGCTGTAAAGTAAGCTGTTTTATGTTAGGTGGTTGGTTGTATATTGTTTGACTTCCCGCTTGAGAATCTTTCACTCATATGAAGACATCACCATTGGCTGGTGAAGGGCTGCAAAATTTAGGCCTATGCTTAGTGGTTATAGCCTTTGAGCAGTGAGAGGTTTATATTGCACCACACCAGCTGTGACACAGGGCCTCAGATTTCGCAGTTTCATCCGAAGGGCCGCCCCATTTAGTCACTTCTTATGGCAAGCAAGGGGTACTGAGGACCTATTCTAACCCAGATCCTCATGGGTCTATTCTATGTTAGATATTTGGACTCGCATTGTAAAGTATGCTATTTCATTATAGATACCAATAGGTAAAATTATTGTGTAACTTTGTCCAAGAATGTGCTAAGTGCATTATACATGCATGTACTATGTCTTCTGTACATGTGTACATACATGTAAAATGCTATAATGTTACACTCACATAATGTAATGTGTACACTGTATGTACATGATGGGGTGAATACCTGCTAAGTGTTTGGGAGTGTCTATGTGAGCCTTTTGTATATTTATGTAGTTATTAAGCATGTAATGATTGCAGGTCCTTACGGAACCCCTGGCAAAACCCTGGGGTTGCTTGGAAGATGCTTAAGAAAGGACTTGGCAAGAAATTAGGTTCCAAAGCAAAGGCAGACAATGTGATAAGTATCTATCAACCAGACAGCTCCCTGCTACAGCTACACAAAAATCTACATAACACACTACAGGTAACTTGCTACAACTACACAAATCTCTACACATCATGCTACAGGTAACTTACTACAACTACACAAATCTCTACACATGCTATAGGTAACTTGCTACACCTACACAAATCTCTACACAACACACTACAGGTAACTTACTACAACTACACAAATCTCTACACATGCTATAGGTAACTTGCTACAACTACACAAATCTCTACACAACACACTACAGGTAACTTACTACACCTACACAAATCTCTACACATCTTGCTATAGGTAACTTGCTACACCTACACAAATCTCTACACATCATGCTACAGGTAACTTTGCCATAGCTACACAAATCTCTACATAACACACTACAGGAAACTTTGCTACAGTTACACAAATTCTTAGACAACATGCTACACGTAAGTCGCTACAACTGCACGATTCTCTACACATCATGTAAGTCGCTACAACTACACAATTTCTGTACCACATGCTACAGGTAAGTCGCTACAACTGCACGATTCTCTGTACCACATGCTACAAGTAACTCGGTAAATTGTTACAGTTATAGAGATCTCTACATAACACACTATTGACAACTTTCACTACATAAAATTCTACAGGTGCATGTAATTCATTAAAGATACACAAAGTTGTGCACCAGGTACTGCAGGGAAATCTTGACAGCTACACAGTGCTCTGGTTTGGGAGATAGTTTTGCAGCTCAATGCAAACAAAGCACAAATTATATATAGAGGTAAAAAAGCATGGTACAAAATTCAATGTTATTAATGTTTCACTCTGATTTCAGAGAGAAGCACTGTATCTTGAGGGCTGTACACAGGCATTTCAAAATGTGGTGGAGCACCTGCTGATTACTCATGGCAAAGTAAGGACACATTTCAGTGAGAACTTGTAGTATTATTATTGCTCTGAGAGTTAGCCATCATCATCTCTGTATTTACCTTCATACAATAATGCTGAAAACTTCCAATATTTGGCAAGTATCAGTGCAGCTAAACAATTACTTTAAAATGGAAAGTTTCATCCTATATGGAAGGTAAGTTAGTTTGAAGCTTGAGGGGAGAGGCTGATCGTGGGTGATTTGGGTATGCATGTATTCTGTAGTTGTTTATCTGATGATCATGGACTCTGTATTTTACTTTTAATACAGAGTTACATTTTCTATTATTTACAAGGAAATTGTTGGTGCCCAGATGGACCTGGAAAAAGTTGCCAACATTATCATTGACCTGTACGGGATGACGGCTTGCCTGAGTCGATCTAATCGCTCTTACTGTCTCGGACTTCAGAATGCTGACCATGAGGTAATGAGAGAGAGAGAGAGAGAGAGAGAGAGAGAGAGAGAGAGAGAGAGAGAGAGAGAGAGAGAGAGAGAGAGAGAGAGAGAGAGAGAGGAATATAGATTAAGAACATCATTACTAGGAAACCATTGTAACCCAGTAAAGTTATGTAGTACTACAATGGTCTGCATGTAAGAGAATTCTGTATCACAGTATCAAACTAATAGAATGCTACAAGTCTATGATAACTCTGATACAATTCTGTATCGCTATAGTAACACAAGAAAATTATGTGTCATAGTAACCCAGTAGAATTGTGTATCATAGTAACCCAGTAGAATTGTGTATCAAAGTAACTTAGTAGAATTGTGTATCATAGTAACCTAGTAGAATTGTGTATCATAGTAACCCAGTAGAATTGTGTATCATAGTAACCCAGTAGAATTATGTATCATAATAACCCAGTAGAATTGTGTATCATAGTAACCCAATAGAATTGTGTATCATAGTAACCCAGTAGAATTATGTATCATAATAACCCAGTAGAATTGTGTATCATAGTAACCCAATAGAATTGTGTATCATAGTAAACCAGTAGAATTGTATATCATAATAAACCAGTGGAATTGTGTATCATAGTAACCCAGAAGAATTGTGTATCATAGTAACCCAGTAGAATTATGTATCATAATAACCCAGTAGAATTGTGTATCATAGTAACCCAATAGAATTGTGTATCATAGTAAACCAGTAGAATTGTATATCATAATAACCCAGTGGAATTGTGTGTCATAGTAACCCAGAAGAATTGAGAATTTTTCACTCATATGGAGACGTCACCATTGCCAGTGAAGGGCTGCAAAATTTAGGACTATGCTCAGCGCTTATGGCCTTTGAACAAGGAGGGATCTTTATCGTGCCACACCTGCTATGACATGGGGCCTCGGTTTTTGAAATTTCATCCAAAGAACCACCCCATTTAAGGGGCACAGGGGACCTATTCTAATCTGGATCCCCATGGGATAGAATTTTGCACCTGATAGTATGATAATCATAGGTAAATAGCTTAAATGCATCCATGATTTCTACATGGTTATGTGTCTAGTACACATTTCGTGTTTTTTCTCACTAGATACTACACAGGAAAAGATTACATTATCATAGTTCATGTTACAGTGTACTAATGTATGTCATTGTCACTCTGCATTACATTTTAAGTGATGAGCATTTTTGTCATATGAATAAACTCTGTACCTCTAATTGTAGTGTTGGAGAAGGACGTTGCATTGTATATTTTAGTTAAAGATTTTTTAACTACATTTGTATGTTTTGTTTTTCATGACAGATTCTTCTGACAAAAGCTTTCTGTAAAGATGCCGTGAAAAGAATTGAAAGGAATCTGATAGAGATATACAATGGTAAGGAAAATACTGACTGACGAGGAACTGTATGTGATTTAATTTTGCCTAATTTTGATATTTTATATGACAAAATTACAAGTAACGGAGAAATTAAGTGGAAATGCCTGAACTTTTCATTAAGCTATAGACTAACTAGATTTGTATTAGGTACATGTGTATGTATGTCTTAAAATGAAATTTGCGTTGAAAAAAATATTGTAACATTTACTTCTCCTTAATGTACAGACGCAACCTTATTTTCACTGCATTTTTACGGAAGAAAAAAAGAATTTAAAAATTGTGAATTCAAAATGGCAGTAAAAAAATTTCTCATTTGGAAAGTGTAGAAATAACTAGGAAGGAATCTAAGAACTCTTTATGGTGATATTCATGTTTAATATTAAAAATATTCTCTTTTCTGTTAACAGGACCAGTAGAAAACAATTCTGAGAATTATGAACACATCGCTCAGACCGTGTTTAAACACGGCGGGTATGCTGCAGCTCATCCATTAGAAAGGATGTGGTGACCTGCCTATATAAGATTTCCGCCATGACTGTTCAATGGACTCGGTAACAAATTGACCTATCTACCTTGATAGCAGGAGGTCGTCTGAAATCTGTGATACATTTGGAGAGAAATGATGAAATGGATGAAATATTTGTGTATTATGTTATTAAAATTATTTTGAACAATAATGTTTTGCTTTCAAAGCCATAATGTAATAGGTACCCAGGCAATGCTTTTCCTGCACCCCACTCCTACACACAAAACAAGGAAACATATTGTATTTGAAGTCCATTATTAGTCTGATATGTGTAATATCTATGCATATCAACAGCCGAACCTTGATATCTTGAACTGTGAGATGCCTTGTGTATTTCAATTCTATTAAGCAATATTTATTTCTATATTCAATTTTATATTTTCATTTCAATTTCCAACACAAATATAAGGAGTCATTGCGGTTATTGTCACGCTTTCCAGTGTAGCTAATCCTCTGACATACCTAACAAACTAGACAGTTTCTCATATATATCGGCACGAGCGGGATTCGAACCCGCGCCGACTAGAGGTGAGAGGTCTTGTGATTTTGAGCGCAATGCTTTAACCATTCGGCCACAGAGGCCCCCAAACTAGACAGTAATTCCTTATTAAAATACATGGAAAAAAACTCCCAACTCACTTTGAAATATAATTGGTATTCAAGATATCAGTCTTCGAGATCCTGAAGTTCAGCTGTGTATGAATATGTTATGAGTGATGACCTGGCATCGGTGGTGACTGGAGTAAACGCTATCGACTTAATTGCTTTTACTAAACGTATACCTAAGAAAAATAAACGTATAAAATAGACACTGACGCGGATCATTCGTAGTGTGGAGGTGAATGCACTCGTGTCTAAGACAATTTCAATTTACTTGATGGCACAATCTTTTTTTTTTTGTTTTTAAATCTCGCATTACTAACTTTTAGGGCCCAACATTTGCTCCCGTGCTGGCGTTCTTAAGTTCTCTTACTGCGTACGTCTTCGGCGTAGGACGTCGACACGTGCGCAAAAAAAACCCCGGATGTTAGCGCTACGCGTAAGAACAATCGGACACATTTAATGACCTGCACAACTCAAAGAACCCCCCCCCCCCCCCCCCCCCACACACACACATAATCATATATGTACTTGTGAACTTTTTTTAAAAGTCCATTTAATGTAGTTGTTGTATATTGTTTAACGTCCCACCCGAGAATATTTCATTCACATGGAGACGTCACCATTTGCCGGTGAAGGGCTGAAAAATTTAGGCCTATGCTCGGCGCTTGTAAACGGTCTTTGAACAGGGAGGGATCTTTATTGTGTCACACCTGCTGTGACGAAGAGCATCGGTTTTTTCGGTGTCATTAAAAAGGACCGCCCCATTTAGTTGCCTCTTACAACAAGCGAGGGATACAGAAGAACTATTCAAACCCGGATCCCCACGGGATTCCATTTAATTTCAATGCTTTTCAAACGATAATTGTTGTCATAACGACAAAAACGATCGAAGATTCAAATGTCAAGCCAAGCCCAAAGATACACGTAACCAGGATGTGGTAAGATGAGTGTTAATTCATTGTTCTTAATTTCAGCGAACGTCCTGCATTTGTTTTCTCAGGTCATTAAAATAGTAGGCGCTTTCGTCAATTTCATTAATGTCTTCGCATCGTGTGATTAAACAAATAGTTGGTTGATAATTGAAAATTATCGGAATATCTTGCTTAAAATCTTAGTTTTGACGAATGTTTTGAAAGAAAAAAAAATCTTTTTATTCAAATATATTGCAAAATTAGCTTTGACACAGAGTATATATTTCCTTCCTGATTTCCGTTCCGTTTTCCTTATCGCATTTTAACAATATATGGTTAATTACTTCATTTTCGACGAGTCCAATCCAAACAAATTATATATTTTTAAATTAATTATTTTACATTTAAGTCATTTATTAATTGTGCATAGGAATGATTTCACAAACGTCTTTCTTAAAGTCCACTTAACTGTACATGTAACATCTCGCTATATAGCACGGACTGTGCATGTAACATCTCGCTATATAGCACGGACTGTACATGTAACATCTCGCTATATAGCAGTGACTGTACATGTGACATCTCGCTATATAGCACGGACTGTACATGTGACATCTCGCTATATAGCACGGACTGTACATGTAACATCTCGCTATATAGCACGGACTGTACATGTGACATCTCGCTATATAGCACGGACTGTACATGTGACATCTCGCTATATAGCACGGACTGTACATGTGACATCTCGCTATATAGCACGGACTGTACATGTAACATCTCGCTATATAGCACGGACTGTACATGTGACATCTCGCTATATAGCACGGACTGTACATGTGACATCTCGCTATATAGCACGGACTGTACATGTGACATCTCGCTATATAGCACGGACTGTACATGTGACATCTCGCTATATAGCACGGACTGTGCATGTGACATCTCGCTATATAGCACGGACTGTGCATGTGACATCTCGCTATATAGCACGGACTGTACATGTGACATCTCGCTATATAGCACGGACTGTACATGTGACATCTCGCTATATAGCACGGACTGTACATGTAACATCTCGCTCTATAGCAATGACTGTACATGTGACATCTCGCTATATAGCACGGACTGTACATGTGACATCTCGCTATATAGCAATGACTGTGCATGTGACATCTCGCTCTATAGCACGGACTGTACATGTAACATCTCGCTATATAGCACGGACTGTACATGTAACATCTCGCTATATAGCACGGACTGTACATGTAACATCTCGCTATATAGCACGGACTGTACATGTAACATCTCGCTATATAGCACGGACTGTACATGTAACATCTCGCTATATAGCAATGACTGTACATGTGACATCTCGCTATATAGCACGGACTGTACATGTAACATCTCGCTATATAGCAATGACTGTACATGTAACATCTCGCTATATAGCACGGACTGTACATGTAACATCTCGCTATATAGCACGGACTGTACATGTAACATCTCGCTATATAGCAATGGCTGTACATGTGACATCTCGCTATATAGCAATGACTGTACATGTAACATCTCGCTATATAGCACGGACTGTACATGTAACATCTCGCTATATAGCAATGACTGTACATGTAACATCTCGCTATATAGCACGGACTGTACATGTAACATCTCGCTATATAGCACGGACTGTACATGTGACATCTCGCTATATAGCACGGACTGTACATGTAACATCTCGCTATATAGCAATGACTGTACATGTGACATCTCGCTATATAGCAATGACTGTACATGTAACATCTCGCTATATAGCACGGACTGTACATGTAACATCTCGCTATATAGCACGGACTGTACATGTGACATCTCGCTATATAGCACGGACTGTACATGTAACATCTCGCTATATAGCACGGACTGTACATGTAACATCTCGCTATATAGCACGGACTGTACATGTAACATCTCGCTATATAGCAATGACTGTACATGTAACATCTCGCTATATAGCACGGACTGTACATGTAACATCTCGCTATATAGCAATGACTGTACATGTGACATCTCGCTATATAGCAATGACTGTACATGTAACATCTCGCTATATAGCAATGACTGTACATGTAACATCTCGCTATATAGCAATGACTGTACATGTAACATCTCGCTATATAGCAATGACTGTACATGTAACATCTCGCTATATAGCAATGACTGTACATGTAACATCTCGCTATATAGGAATGACTGTACATGTAACATCTCGCTATATAGGAATGACTGTACATGTAACATCTCGCTATATAGCAATGACTGTACATGTAACATCTCGCTATATAGCAATGACTGTACATGTAACATCTCGCTATATAGCAATGACTGTACATGTAACATCTCGCTATATAGCAATGACTGTACATGTGACATCTCGCTATATAACACGGACTGTACATGTAACATCTCGCTATATAGTACGGAGTGTAGATATAGCTTGTAACATCTCGCTATCGGTTCAATTCATCGTTTCAAACTTTCATTTCTTCAAGCGATCACTCTTACTACCGTAAAGGAGGAAGGGTAAATTCTACGGTAATAAAAATTTTGGAAAAACAACATTGTCAAAAGAAAAGTGGCCAAGTTCCTCTGTAATAATTCAGAGTGGTTTCAGAGTGCTGTCCAACTCAATACTGACTTTCATACAGCAAGTGGGGTGCGCATAACACCACAAACTCTCAGACAGAGACTTCATGCTGCTAACCTTCGGTCTCATCGACCTGCTGTTCGTCCCATTTTGAGGAGAAGACATCGTGTAGCACGACTCAATTGGGCTCAAAATCACATAAACTGGCAACTGCGGCATTGGACGCCTGTTCTTTTCACAGACGAGTCACGGTTCTGCGTGGACTTTCATGACGGTCGTAGGCGTGTATGGCGCATGCGTGGAGAGCGGTACGCTGATTGCTGTGTAGCAGAGCATGATCGTTTTGGAGGTGGCACTGTGATGATTTAGGCCGGAATCAGTATTGGTGGATGTACTGACTTGCACGTGATTAATGGCAATCTTACCGGTGCAATTTACAGGGACGAGATACTGCATCCAATTGTGAGACCTTATGCGGGAGCTATAGGCAACGACTTTGTGTTAATGGATGATAATGCTCGTCCCCACAGAGCACGTATAGTGACAGACTACCTTGCTACAAAGACAATTGAACGTATGGATTGGCCGAGTTGTTCTCCGGATTTAAATCCAATAGAACATGCCTGGGACATGTTGCAGCAAGCTGTTTCCAGACGCCCTGTACTTCCGACAAACCGCCAGGAGCTTACGTTAGCTTTACAGCAGGAATGGGCAAGGTTGCCACAAATTGCGTTCCGCAGGCTCATCAGAAGTATGCAGAGGCGTTGTCGCGCCGTTATACAGGCTCAGGGTGGACATATAACCTATTGATATTGCCTTTATAAAGATTCAATCATTTGTAATGAAATATGTTATTGTTGCTCATACCGATTTCCAAACTGTTTTGGGGGGTTACCTGACAATGGTTGCTCTGGCTGCTTAATGTATTGATGAATTTGTAAAAACAGGTTTAAAATGTATTGTTCGATTGTCGTTGAACATTTTGAGTATACATTTAACATAATTTATTTGGTTTTGTTATGAATAAAATAATTCTGAAATCATGATCCTTTACTTTTTTTGTCCAGTATATATCAAAGAAAATATTGAAAGGTAATCTTATTGTAAAATAAATGAAATGAAAATGATTTGTGCTACCTGAGTAGTACTCATGATAAATACATAGGTAGGGTGCATGCGTCAATCAATAGTACCTATGTATTAGACAACAAACCTATATATCTATATATTGAATTCATTTGTCATTTACATTGTAAATGTCGTATTGAAATGTAAGTGTCGTGGCAAAATAGATATTTTCATTGGTTGATTGTTGATATTTCATGGCGAAAACACATTAATGTGGAATAGAATATCATGAAAAGGTGAAACGATACGTCGATATTCACTGATAAGGATGAATTCGTCGGTTGAAGGAGAAGAAAACAAACTAATGGGGGTTTGGAAATTATTTTTTACCTCCGTTGTCTGTCTGACAGTGGTAGAAAATTGCATAGCATTTCATTATTCTATACCGGAGTTCCCAGTTAATTTTCCAAGTGAAATTCCTGGCGATAAATCTCAGTATTGCAGACTTTCTTGCCGCATTAATCCTATTGCTGCCCGACAAATATTACAACTTTTGGGATTGTAAAATGAAAAAATACTTCATATCCACCGTGGTGAATGTCTCCATGTTATCCATAACTATGATGAACGGCGATCGCGTCCTGATCTTTCGGTTTCCTATGAAATACTCTACATACATCACTGAACGGACTGTTACTGTCTTGTGTGTTGTTTCCTGGCCCATCGCTGTCTTACTGTCAAGCCTAATGTTGTTTGACAACACCACCACTACTGGATTGAACTGTGCCACTGTTTTCGTGATACCAAATAAAACAGCAGTAATGGTCGCAACGCGTTCTCTGCAGCTACTGATGATGCTGTCGAACATACTTATGTTCGCATACATGATATTCTATACAAGGAACAAACTTAACCGTAATGAGAACAGTGCCACTGTCCTCCAATCACAGGGAAGCGGAGATGCGAAATTAATCCGAAATCTTTGGTGCCTCACCGGTTGCTTTGTCGTCATGACTTTTCCATTCTTCATTGTATTGAATCTCTCACTTCTTGTGAGTGGGAAGCAGTCTCTTCGACACGTGATATTTGTGTGTTTCATCATCTGTATGATGAACAGTGCCTTAAATCCAGTTGTGTACGTATGGAGATTTCGAGAGCCACGTTATCAACTTCAGCTTCTGCTTTGTTTCTTCAGTCCATCTTTCAAAGAAAAAATTCGCCAAAGACGAAATAAATCTTTGGCTGAGTTTGGAATGCAAATGCAAAGAAATCCACAACCCGACAGAATACATGAACAGGAACGAAGTAACAATGCGCCTACATAAAACGCTATGCTTATAGAGCAATTGTATCAGGCAAATTTCTTCAGACAATTACAAAAACTGTTAAAAACTTTCTATGTATTTTGTTTACATATAAGAAGATAGAAGCAATTTAAAGATTTCGCGTAGAACTTCCATAGGACCTCCTATTGTGAAAATACTGTTCCTTCTAAATGGAATGATGGCTAAAAAATACCAATTACAGTGTTTTAATTTGTATCAACCTGTTTTAACACTGACAAGTAGTTGCATTTGTGCAGTCTTTCTTCATTAGCTTATATGTGTATGACGCAAGTGAGTACACGGTTTGTCAAATTATCTCCCCTTAAAGTTTTCGAGCTAAGGCCTTTGTAAAAGATTTGAAGATGTGCGCATTGAATGGGATTTTGATTCCCGCAAATTTGTAATACTTGTACGTGATTGACACCCGTGACCTAGATTTTTCTAGATGTTGAATGTTTG
>JAMZEH010000068.1:6765000-6775000 GCA_024699665.1 Ostrea denselamellosa
TCTTTTAGTCAGCAAAATCATTTAGTAGAGACAAGTACTAGCTGTGTGAATCAGCAAATATTGTCATGAACCCATAAATCACTGAAACAGTCTTTTCTGTATTTTCATGAGGGAATAGTGATAGAAATGAAATAAATTAAACCCGAAAGAAACGCAGTAAAATTAACAACTATATTGCTTATTAAATTTTATTAGGCTTGATTTATCTATCTAGAGATTATACAAATCAAACGCTAAAACTAACAATCAAATACTCGCATTACAGTAATGTTTGAAAGGAATCATTAAAAATATATTTGCATTAATCCCGCAGAATAACGTGTACATTTTAAAAACCGTATCAGGGACAGCTCTTGCGCGACCTGTAATAACGTATTTTGATTACTTTAAAGGCTACTTTTGCAAAGCAAATTTTTGTTAAATTGTTAAAACCCCAGGAGATCCAGATCAGAATAGGTCCTCAGTACCCCCCCCCCCCCCCCCCCCCCCCCCCCCCCCCCCCCCCCACTGCTGGTCGTAAGAGGCAACTAAATGGGGCGGTCCTTCGGATGAGACCGCAAAAACCGAGGTCCTCTGTCACAGTAGATGTGACACGATAAAGATTCCTCCCTGCTCAAAGCCATAAGCACTAAGCATAGGCCTAAATTTCACAGCCCTTCTCCGGCAATGGTGACGTCTCCATATGAGTGAAAAATTCTCGAGAGGGACGTTAAACAAAATAGTATACAATCAATCAGTCATATATGATGTTAAGACTATCTAACTATATAATATGCGAAGGAAATATTTTTGCTTTGGACTCCTCACTTGGATACACAGATGACGTTTTTTCCATTAAAAATATTCACTTTGATTCATATGCCGATTCGATATACCTCAGTGAACTCGAAATGAAAGACACCTCAGAATCGTCTACATGTATATCTGCTTTATTGTACATTGACGTTAATGGCAAACTAATAATTCAGCTTTGTGAAAAAGTGATAACTTCATTTTCTACATCGTCAACATATAAATGTATATAGCAATATTCCATTATCATGTACATATACAGCTGTTGTGTTTATGTCTCTGGTCTAATTTCATATGCAACAGAATATTCTGTGATCAGTTTTTAACTTCGAGACAACCTGCTGACATCTACGCCAATATTACATGGTTGAATACCTATTGCTCTTTACAAACTGATTTTGACTAGTCGAAGACTTTTCGAATCATAGACAGTTGCTTCTTCAACAAAAATGGAAAAAATAAATAATCATATCTAGTGATCAGTCATTCAAAAAAAAAATTATTTTGTTAAACACCACTCTAATTTTCCGCTCAAGTATTATAAAGATGCTGGAGTTCCTAATTGACAATATTGTCGTAGTCTTCAGTGATCTGGTCTTCCAAAAGTCGCGAGATATATGTGAGAATGTTTGCCAGTTTACTTTTCGGATGGTCGATGGTCTCTTACCGGGTACATTGTATCAGGGTTCTCTCCTCCACCAATAAAAACTGGACGCCACCAGATAACTGAAAAATTGTTGAGTGTGGTGGAAAACAACAATCAATCATCCAACCAACAGTCTGTTGGAATTCTCATGGGCAGCAATTGTGCTCCTTTGTTAGCTAACCTGTTTTTTTAATATTCTTTTGAGGCAGAATTTGTACATGAGAAGAAAAAATCTATAGCTGTGATCCTCAACTCGAAATTTAAATATATCAACGTTTTATCTATTAACACTATAACCTTTTTCATGGATATATCGATATATCTCAGTCAATTCGAAATGAAAGACACCACAGTCCTCCACATATTCACAAGATGTTTACATATTTTATTGAATATAAATATCAATGGCAAGCTAATAAACTCAACTTTATGACAACAGGATGATTCTGTCGTCAACTTCCCATATATTCCATCATTACTTGCATATGGTGTTTATGTCTTTCCATGATTCGATACACAAGAGCTTGTTCTATGCATGATCAGTCTTTAAATCGAGGAAGGCTACTGACAAACAAGGTGACGTTACAGTGTTTCAACAAACTAGTTTAAAGTCAGCATTTTGCAAATTCTATGGTCGTTATATTGATCTAATTTGCCAATACAATCTGTCAATGAGTCAAATGCTGCTTGACATGTTTCATACCAATTGTTAAATCATTCTTTACACACTGGTTTTGAATACGGATTACTTCGTTTCCCTGATCAAGATATAGGGCTCACAGCGGGTGCGGGCCGGTCAACAGGGGATGCTTACTCCTCCTGTGCACCTGATTCCACCTCGGGTATGTCCAGGGGTTTGTGTTTGCCCAACTCTTAATTTTCTATTCTAAGATTTATTAAATCAATCATTGTTCGTTATCTTCACCTTTTCATATATATATATATATATATATATATATATATATATATATATATTCTCATAGGCAAATATTCTATGTTATAGGAAAACAATAGCATATCCATGCGGAGGATTTAGATTTTAACAAACCTGGAAGACGTATGTTGCCCGCTGTCGGATGAACAATCTCTTGTAATAAGTGTTATGTAATGTCTGTAAAAGTAGATGTTTAAGCGTTATATAAATCAATGTATTGATTCTTACTCTTACAAAAATTGTAAGAATGTATTACATGAAAGTAAGGTTTCGTTACCTAAGAATTTGTATCAAATTTGAATGCATTTCTACCTGTGGATCGTTGAATACGGCTTCCATGTTGTTGATTGGGCCGTAAGGAATCCCAGAATCCTCTAATAAATTAATCCAATACTGCGTACAATTTGAATAGAACCTAAATACAAAAACAAACTTAATTCACAATTATACAAGGAAATTAAAATTCACCAATTTTGAATCATTCGTAAAGATCCTGTGATTAAAATGTTCGTTCCGTGACCAGGTTTGAGTCTCGACGTTGCATAGGTTGTGTCAAACCTAACAGTAATGTTCCTTCGCCAAACGTTCTGCATTTATTGATTGATTGATTATATATTGTTAACTCGAGAATTTTTCACTCATTTGGAGACGTCACCATTGCGGTGAAGGGCTGCAAAATGTAGGCCTATGCTCGGCGCTTAAGGCCTTTGAGCAGGGAGGGATGTTTATCTTGCCACACCTACTGTGACACGGGGCCTCGGTTTTTTACGGTCTCATCCGAAGGACCGCCCCATTTAGTCGCCTCTTACGACAAGCTAGGGGGTGATGGGGATCTATTCTAACAACCCCGTATCCCCACGGGGTCGTTCTGCATTTAAAAGTACTTATTACTTTGTTAGTATTTTGTGTTTTTCACTCACGTAGAGACATCATCAGCGTTACATGTAATGACACGTGACTAACGCCTGATGCTGAAGGTAAAAACAAAACTTCCAACGTCTGTTAACTTTTAAGGTCAAATCTGAAATTCCCATGAACTTTGACGAAGGAACAGCCACTATCTATCTTGAACATATTAAGCTTGACGAAGCATCATAAGGGGGGGGGGGGGGTCGAAACCGAAACCTTCCGGTTGCAAAACAAGCACCCTAATCACAGGACTAACGTAAACAAATGAGAGTATGGCGTCTGTTAGGCGAATTATTAAGTAGTTAGCTCCCTTTTCTGAACAGGATACCAATTTTGTCTTTCAATATTAAAAAGGGGGTGTCTGAAATGTCGACCATATTGGAAGCTTGATACCGGTTACAAATGCGAAATATAATCCGTAGCAATTGCCGGTGGTTCATTATCAAATATTACATTACAAAATTTATAACACATAATTAAAAGTAGGAATTGATTAGTCGATTTAACTTACTTGAAAGAAATTGTGAACTTTGTTTGCATTAATTTTTATAATAAACAGGTTAAGTTGTCAATATCATACAATTCACATTTGTTTTTATATTGGGGGGGGGGGGGGGGGGGGGGGGGGGGGCTCCGTGCGCGAGTGGTTAGAGCATTGCGCTCAAAATCACAAGGCCTCTCACCTCTAGTCGGCGCGGGTTCGATTCCCGCTCGCACCGATATATGTGAGAAAGTTTGCCAGTTCTTTCGGAAGGTCGGTGGTCTCTTCCCGGGTACATTGTATCTGGGTTGTCTGCTCCACCAATAAAATCTGGAAGCCACTAGATAACTGAAAAAACTGTTGGGTGTGGTGGAAAAGCAATAAACAATATATTGGACTGATTACGTTGCCAATAGCCTACAATTCACAATTTGTTGATTAAAGTTCAAATTTCGTCATCATTATTTTTCTCGTGACAGGGTTTCAACTATAATATCTGTAGTGAGCTCTTCTCTGGAGACGATAGCCCTTTCAATATTTGAACGGTCTACCATCGGTATTTCAGAATTTCTTCATTTGTTCACTGAGCTCAGGAAATTACACGTCCTCTGTAATAATGGCACGTAATTTGAAAATCATGGATAAAGTCCTGGGGTTAAATCCAAAATCCTTTCTCAGATTTCGATCTCACGTATTTTGTGTCCAACGACGAAGTTTGTCGTTTTTGTGGGGTGGCAATTTTCACAAAGAAAACATAAGTGTCAGAGTGTTCATACACCACTGTTATTTTATTCTTATAAAAACACGCAATGAAAACAAATTCATAAGAAACAAATCAACTGACACCTTATGTTCTATCTGCCAGTGAGGACTTCCATATAACCGTTATACAACCAGCATATTATAAACTTAGCGCACTAATAATTGATTTCAAAATAAGCGATACTTATATATAATAAATATATACTGATTAATTGATTGTTTGATGTAGGTGAAAAACCATAAATTAAATTTATGCTTAGCGCTCAGGGCCGTAGCAATGAGGGTTCTTTAACGTGCCAACGCCTGCCACGACAAGGGACCTCCGTTGTTAAGGTCATATCCGAAAGACCCGTGATTCTCACTTCTAAATGCCGAGCGTTTGGCGAAGGAGCAATCACTACCTATTTTTCGTCTAAGGTTTGACACGGCCATGGCACAAGCGGGGCTCGAACACACGACCTCCCGGTTACGAAGCGAACGCTCTAACCACTGAGCTACCGCGATCGGTATATATATATATATATATATATATATAGCGACTTTATTATAACCGACAAAGAAACTCAAAGATTGCAGTTTGAGATTTAGTTTTATTTCAAAGTAAGCGATTTCAATTTAAGTGACGTAGGCTGTACGTTTCCTTCTCTTATCCCGATATTCCTTTGATCAAACTTTATGTTTGGATATGTTAGATAGTTCTGTGTTAAATTATTGTTTGACATGTCTATAAATGATGCATCAAACACATGATAATCTTGATTTAACCAATGTCCTAAGCTGAATATATACTCTTGTCGGTCGTCACATGACATAGTAAAGATGGGAGTAATTTTGATAACTTACTTGTTTTTCAGAATTTCTAATAATTCTTTTCTGTTTGCAACTCTGGCTTTGTTTGTAGAATATTTCGTATCTTCACATAAGTGTTCCAAGTTTAAAACCTGCCAGAGACACCAATCGTGCAAGGCGTATTTAATAATTGTATCTGTCTTGGGGATTTATGATTACGATTTACACATTGTTTACTTCGCCATTCGATATACTAATTCTACACAAAGTTGGATAGTTTGAACATGCAGTGTCTTTACCCAGTTACTAATGCAATCTCATCCAATCTTATCCAAAATTACCAACATATATCTTAGTTATAGAATCATTTAATAACAAAATGAGAAGTAAAATGTGAATACCTTACATAAAAGTTTGAATTGTCCATCGTTACCCGCCCCTACCAAGATATGACTGTCCTCGGTCTGGAAAGCCTTGGAATAGAAGTGTAAGCTTTGTTAACATGATTATAAACAACTGGCAGGCTCGTTCCTTTGTAGCTCACCTTCAATTCTTTTGTGAAATTGAATCTACGTTACATGAGGATACGCACATAATAATTGAAAAAAATGCATCACTGTTTCCTAAAACAATTTTCGAGTTTTTCTGTGTGAAATTTCAAAACCCGTCTCTTCTCCTCGCTCCTGATCCACGTGCCACGGCGTCTACACCTTATGGAGAATGGCCTCACTTCAACAAATTAAACCATTTTGATTTGAGCTATTGTTCTCTTGCCCACGATATGTTCTTTGATCAATCCAAAGTTCTGGTTCTTGAGAACATTTCTGTGTCTTTACCCAAATCCCAATATGTTGCTTTGTGAAATTTTAGACCCCTCTTGTGATCCTGCTCTGCCCACGATGTTACTAGGGGAAGGTGTATAAGCAAACGTGAACCTTCACTAAACAAAGGTTCCTTCTTATCATCTGGCATACAGTGTATATGCAAGCATTGTATTGATGTGGTCTCTGAGAAGGATTTTTCTACAAAATCGAATGTAATTCGAACTCTCGTTGAGGACCTACCTTAGCCTCGGGGGTGATTTTCTATAAGATCTTGCATAATATGCACTGGGATATCTAAATATCAGTTAAACATTTTGTGTACTCTAATGGTTTCTGACAAGAATGTTTTTTGCGAATTTTCCAAACATACCTACAGAAAAAAAAAGTGAATATAACTTAACAGTGATCTCATAAATCCTATAAAGCATACAAAATCGATAACAGGGCAAACACAGACTCTCCGAAAAAAAAAAAACATGGGTGAAATCAGGTGCCTAAAAATATAAACATTGTTGAATTTAAAGCTACTTTGCAACCCCATCATAGCCCTCGGTAGTCGTGGGATGAACAAATTAAATCTACACTCGCATATCAATTTTGACAGATGATACCCATGCAATTCATGCCGAAATTTGTTTTTATTCAATTCCTACATAATTGCTACATAATTATAAGTACGAGGGTTGTTTAATCTGTAAAGTGTATTGTACGATATCTCAAAAGCATTCGACTCAAATAGTAAAATGAACATTTACACCCCTTCAAAGTATTCTCCGCGGTTTGAAATACGTGATTTCAGTCTCTGAATCCATTTCGGAATGTGTCACGGTACACTGATTTAGGTAGACCTTTGAGGCTCTGACTGGTGGCTGAGCCAAGGGCCTTTCGGGACATGTAACGACGACCAGATAAGAACTTTTTCAGTTTTGGAAAAAGGAAAACGTCGCATGGGGCTAGATGGTGGGTGTGGCAAGACGGTAATCTTTTCCGACTTCAAAAATTGCTTCACAAGCTCAGATATATGTGATGGAGCATTATTACGAATTAGAGAAACATGCCTAAATCCTGACACAGGGCGTCGTTTATGATAATATTTCTTGAGCTTTTTTTAGTATAACATCTCGGTAACTCCGACCTGTAACACTTTTGCCCTTCGGCACAGGGATTTGTACGGCTATACCAACACATGAGAGGAGTATGCAATTAAGAACCCTCTTTTTGCTTTTGGTTCTTGTGGCAACTACAGACCGTCTACCGTGTTTAGTTAAGCATATTTCATGCACCCGCGATAGTGATATGCGAACAGCTTTGGCAATATCACATACCGTGTACTTGCCATCACTTTTAATTATTAGCCTTACTTTTGATACATTTGCCTTGCCTGTTACAATCACAGGTCGGTCAGGTTTTTGCTGCATCTTTGACAGACTTTGTGCCAGTCGGAAATTTCTTTCTCCACGTAAGAACTTTATCATAAGATACCTTATCACATTCACAAACTTCCCCCAATTCATTACATATTGAACAACCCTCGCATTTCAAAGCTACCGACAAAATCCATATTCATAAACTTATTCTTGGTTACTTAATTTATACTTACTTTTCCGACAATAGAACTGAATTATTAAAAGTTTTAATCGCACGATAATTATCTGAAATAGATCACAACTAGGTACCATTGTGATGACAAGCACCACAAAATGATCCCGCGTTGTGGCGTTACGTGCTAAGCTGAAGGTCCCTAACTTTTCAAAAAAGGGCCACATACACTCATCTTTAGCCCATTGATGTAGATTTTGAATTCAATAGTTGCAGGGATAAAAATTTGGAAAAGCGTTTGCACAGATGGACACTGGTTGCCTATTGCAGGAACTAAAACTATATGACATTTTGGGAAAATCTTAGGCGGTACCTACAATGTATAGAGCTATTATGCTTTTCTTACAAAAGCGGTTAAATATTAGAATGAGTTGTGTTGCATTGTGGTGAACAGCACTTTGTATTACATCAGAGCTTGCAGTTGTTATGAATTAGTTATATGTACCTGATATGGAACAATGCTTGGGTGAGCTGTACCATGTCTCGTCGCCTCCATCCCCTTATTTAAGTAATTAGCTCCTATATTGACCAAAGATGCAACCTGACATGAGAAACATTGAAGATTGGTAAGTTTCACAGAGGCAATTTACAAACACCACAGTTGTTTATAGTTTTGTATCTTGAAGTGATAAAATCTTGCAGCTGAATACCTATTGTCATTATAAAATATTGTAAAATGAGCCACTATTTATTAATAAAAGATTTAAAACACTAACCTGTGTAGAAAATAAATCACAGTCTATGTGTTGGCCTTGTCCTGTTTTCTGTCGTTGTAAGATGGCGGCCATGATAGCGCCATGGGCGTACAATCCTGTGGACAGGTCTGTCATAGCCACGCCCACTTTACAAGGTTCGCCACCCTAAATAAAAAAAAAATAGGAAAATACCCAGGACATTTCACAAGACAGGAATAGTGATTACATGGATATCATTTTTTGCAATGTGCAATAATCATCAAACTTTGTGTTTGTTAGATTTCCTCAATAATATTTCAAATCATCTTGATTGATTGATTGTATATTATTCAACGTTCCTCTCGAGAATCTTTCACTTATATGGAGACGTCACCATTACCGGAGAGGGCTGCAAAATTTAGGCCTATGCTCGGCGCTTAGGACCTTTGAGCAGGGAAGGATCTTTATTGTGTCACACCTGCTGTAACACGGGGCCTCGGTTTTTGCGATCTCATCCGAAGGACCGCCCCATTTCGTCGCCTCTTACGACAAGCAAGGGGTACTGAGGAGTGAGGATCTATTCTAACTCGGATCCCCATGGGGCAAATTACCTTGATTTTCATATAAATGACAATGTGATACTAAGCACCACCAATCCCATTACTATTCAGTGATTGGTTTTATTAAGGAGGATATAAAAATAACCAGAAGGACTCGTAGTAACCCATCAAAAACACTCCCAGGTTTGACTCTCACACACACTTTTCTAAATCTGATCAATTTGTACATCTTTAACTCATCAAACCTGAGAGTCATTATACACCGATAACGAATCATACTAAACTATTCATCAAGTGAAAATGTATACAGATAATTTAAAATCCTCCCAAAATTACCAGCCTTATAGACATTTGTGAAATAGTATGAAGCTCTAATGATGACGTCATTACTGTATATCGCGTTTTCGTTGTAAATATCTAGAGACGAGTTCTCTTTGTAGAGCCTTGTTTCTGAATCAGCTTTTCATTATAATTATTTCAGTTTGATGGATATTCTTATCTATTAAACTAATTAAACTAACTTTTAAAAATATATAATTCAAATGATATATTGGCTGGAGGCAGCACAATAATATACAGGCGTAATGTCTCCAGAATAAAACCAAACATCTATCTGACACAGATCACAAGTGAATGAGTTACAAAGCTCTATCAAACATCTATCTGATACAGATCACATGTGAATGAGTTACAAAGCTCTATCAAACATCTATCTGATACAGATCACAGCTGAATGGGCTACCAAGCTCACATTATTAATTATCACTATAAATTACTCAATTTATCACATTAATCCCACAATGTTATTCATATTTCTAATATTCAGTGACTGCTCTAACAATTCAGATATGGACTTGCGAGTATGGTGTGAAAAACAAATTGTTTGTTTCTTTGAAGTTTCACTTTGCTTTGCGAATTGTTTTATTTGCTACGCAGAAATGAAGGCAGAATGTGAAGAGATACAATTGCATGTATGGATGTTAACCATTTTAAAATGATGACAGTACTATCGAGTCAACGCCTCTCAGAA